>VZTN01023770.1:406155-520877 GCA_013400515.1 Erpornis zantholeuca
AAAAAAAAAAAAACAAAAAAAAAACCCAAACCACAAGTACACAATTATGTTAAAAAAACCCAAAAGGAGTGAAAGCCTAATGAAGTATTTAAGAGGCCTGCACTCACTTTTTTCTATAATCTTTGTTTGGAAATGGACAAGAAGGAAAGGAAGAATAGCACACTCATAATCCAGGAGAGAGTGGGAGAGGAAGGAGACAGAGGAAAACAAACAGAAAAGAGGAAATGTTAAAAAAAAGGGAGGAGGGGGGGCTGCGGGATGTTGGTTATGTAGTGCTTGGGTACAATTTGACAGAGCTCCAGATGCTGAAACAAACCCGGGACAGATGCAAAGCCGCACGCAGACAGCCAGCGCCAAAACCTGGACGCGGCAGCTCCATCCCGGGCGCTCGCTCCCACACAGCCTCCCGGAAAACGCCGGGAACATGGACAGAACGAGCGGTCTCCGGGCGTTCCCCGTCCAGCCCGGCAGCCGGAGCCGCGCCCCAGCCCGCCCCACGCGTGTCGCTGCCGCAGCGGGAGCGTGTCCCAAGGGAGCCCCGGCCCCCTCTCCCGGGAAGGGCCGGACACCCGCGNTGTGCTCCGCAGCCGCAGCTGGAGAGGGGCCCGCCGGCAGGACGGGGGAGGACGGGCAGCCTTTTCCTCGGGTGGGAGGCGAAGCAGGAGCCCTGCGGCGGCGCGCTCTTCTGCCTAGGCAGAAGTCACGGGAAAGAAGCGGGAGTCTAAACCTTCGTTCCGAGAAACACCTGGCACTGGGCACAAAGGCTCTGCCTCCCATCATGGGCTGTCCCACCTAATGTCGTGGTAAATAGCCCTTCTCCCGCTTGAACTTAACTGGGAGAAGATCAGCTGTAGCCCAGGATCTCCTTTTCCTGGCTCCACTTCTCTTTCCTAGTTCTTTAATGCAGCACTTTTGAGTTTCAGCTTCATGGATTATCACATTTAATTTCTTCTTTTAAACAGTAAGCAAGTAGTTAGCTATAAGAAACAAACTTTTGTTGTTTCTTCAATTACCTTTCCCAAATGAGGGGCAGATGAAAGCTCTTCTTTCTTTTCAAATCCAAGTACCTTGGATCCTATCAGAGCAAAGATCTCACCAGTGAAACATGGGCACAAAGACACGAAACACACAAACTCTCCTTTTCCACTTCTCAACGCATCACTCTCTGGTGGATGCTGAAGACCTTCCCCAGGGAGCATTCTGCTGTGTGGTGTCAATGTCATAACTCTCCCCATTCCCCCACAAGCCCAGGGGTCACTAGCATGTTTTCCCCTTTTGAATCTAAACCTGTGCCACACCAGAGGATGATGATCAGCAGGAAGTGTCTGAGAAACAGGCATTTGATGTTGTTCACCTTGACTGCTTGAGAGCAGAAATCATCTCAAAGTTTTCTTAACAGTTTCAACATCCCTAAGATCTGGGCTAGCAGGTATGACCTAAAGAAACCCATAGTGTATCACCAGATGTAGGTACCCACAGCCTTTCCAAGAACAAACCAGCATTATCCACTGTCTCTTCTCTAGAAGGCTCATCTTCCCCACAGCAAAGCATAGCCCCTTCTGACAACAAAACACAGCCACCCCTCTGCACAAAAAATACCAACATGTCACTTGTCCTGCTGAGAAATTCACCAGTGAGCTCTCTCCAGAGCTACAGAGGTAAACCAGTTGTCTGTCTGGACTTACCTTAAGCCAACTAAGGAAGCCTTTTGCAGGTAGGATTTGGGACATTTCCATGAATAGAGTAAGAAACACCTTCCAACCCAAGCTGTCTTTCACTAGTAGAAATGCATCTCTCTCTATTGCTTTTGTCAGCACATTGGCACTGGGCAGAAGGCAATTTCCCCCCCCCCCACCCCCAACTCTGTCCTCCTCATAACAAGCCCCAGCCATGCAGGCATGGCTCTTAGCTTAATGCTAATAGACTATGCTTAATGAACCAAGAGAGCACAGTGCATATGGAGGGAGGGACTGGAAGCCTGAAACTGCGCTATTCAAGCAAGCAGAATAGCAGTAACTCGTCAAAACACAGGCAAAACAGTAGGGCTTCTGGTTGATGGGAAGTGTCACAAGATCCCTGAGTTACCAGCATGGAAATAATTTTTATCTTTACTTTAAAATAAGAATGGCAGCCTCAGCATCACAGCACCCCTTACTGCCACCACTGAATTACTGTCTTGAACCTCCAGGGCCATCTGCTGCATCTTCCACTTATTGGGAGTCACTTACTACACCTCCCTCCCCCTTTTTCAAACTCATCTGAAATCATATATATATTTCAAAAACTCCAGTGTGAACCTGACACGGTGATAATTTTAAAAGCTGTGCTGCTCATGTCAAATTATTCAACATCTGTCTTCATGTTCCCACAGAAATTAGCATAGGATGGTGGTTTCTGATGACACCTATAGTGAAATATTTTGACTTCATCCAGCAAGTTGCAAACAACCTGTCAAGAGGAGAATGTCAGTTTTCTAGTACTGCATATTAAAGTCAATTGAGGGCTTATCTGGTGTGTGAAGCTACTGACCTGACCTAAAACCAGAGGCTCTAGTGTCACAGAAGAGTGAATCTGACACATTACAACTGAAGAACAGCAAGGTATTCTGAAGCAGTGGGCGGGACAGATTTAATGCCTTGACCTTAAAGAGCTGATCAAGAACTATGCAAATCTTGGACCAACCCAGCCCACTGGTGAGACTATTTCTGTGGCACTCCAGTTAGAAAACTCACTCCCAAAAAACTAGTATACAGCCTAGGCCACCACAGACTTAAGAGCTGGACAACAAAGAGAAATGACTGAGCACAAAGGATGTGTGTACACACACACAGGTATTTAGTTTGGAGGGCCAAAGTGCTCAAGCATCGCATTTTCCAACCAGAATTGGCCAAGAAGTGGCTCACAGAAGCCAGCTCTATCACTTCTTTAGCTAGCAATCTCTTCAGCCATTTCCAAGGACACAGGGATGAGATGACAGCAAAGTAGCTGAAGAGCTCCATGCCTTGGCCCTCTGTTACTGCTGGCAAAACAGCTCTGAGCAGAGGCTCATGAGAGGGATGGATCCAGATCACCAGGCTCCAGGTGACATTAGAGTGCCTGTGCCCCAGAAACTGTCAGCAGAAGACATGCATGCACACAGGTTGCAAGAGGGTATGAAGCAGCCTACACTAAAAAGAACTCTAGGAAAAGTGTTATTACTTAAAAGAAAAAACAAGCAAAAGGGGCAGGAAACAAATCATGTCAGGTGTACATGAAATGAAAAAGTGTGGATGTTTATGACCTAAACACAGGATATGTTTTATTATGACACTCCTCCACTGCAGACACAAGGAAAGAGTCTTCCACTACTTTGCTTTTTTTGCTGTCTGTAGTAGCATTTCAGGGGTGATTCAGTGTGATGGTGTCTCCTAAAAGAAAGAGCTTTAACAGGTCATTTATTCCCCACCTGCAAGGCAGGGCAGGACTACTCTACACTCCAAGTGCTTCACCCCACCAGTTCCATGTCCGGCCCCTCTGATCATGGTGCCAGGCAGCCTTCCTTGCTACCCAGCCTGAACATTTCCTTTTATTCTCTTTCCATCACCTTGCTGGATATAATTCCTATCACACACTGTGATGCCCATTCCTGAAATGCCTTTTCTGCAGTTGATTTAGGAGAGGCAGGGGACAAAACATCCCACTTTCTTATTCTAATGCTGCTGATCAGTGGGACTGTGCTAATTGCACGACAACCCAGAAGTGTTAATTGTACACTGCACATGAAGCAAGCACAGCAGAAGCACTGTACACTCCAAACCAGAGCTACCCAAGTCCTGAAATCTAGAAGGCGGAGTGGAAAGCAAGAGGCATACTTTTCCCTTTGGATGTCACCCCATCCCCCAATCCTCCTCTCTTATTCCAACTTACAGTCTTTAGGGGTTGGTAACTCCAAGCCTCAAAGGGCAAGTCTCCTGTCTCCTTACCCCCTCATTCCTCCTCCCTAATTCTGACATTTCCTAGAGATCGATTACAGTTGGCTCCTCATCTTGACCAGCAGCATTAACACACCAGGATTGAAAAGCACATGCAGTCTGGGAAATGGGCTACCACAAAAGACTGATAAAAGTTGCCTCTTGGCAGTCTGCTGAATTGCCTTCCCCATCAGGCCAGCCTTGTCTCACTGCAACAAACAAGGCTGAAAGAATGGGATCAGCTAATGAGAAGAGGGTTTCAGACACACTTCAGTCATTACAACAAATGCCAATTTATATAACAAGCCTCTTCAGGTAGCAGGCAAAAAGCACCTTGACTCCTAATTAAATTGCACCTCGATTGCAAATGCTTCTTTCCCAGAACCCCCCTTATACACATTTTATTTATACCATTCATCTCAATAAACCTCTCCAACAACTCCGCTCTCCCAGACAGAGGTCTTTTGTGCATACACCATGTGGGTGTATTATTTAAAGGGTACATCACATGGATACTTTATCTTGTTTAATCTGATTTAATCTCAGGAGATTTGCTAAAGTAAAATATATTTATAGACCCATATAGATGCCTCCCCCAATCTCCACTGCCAATATTCAAAGGCAGGAAAACAGATCTGAACCGTGACACTTGAGTTCCCATCATTTTTACATTAGGTGCCACATGAGATCGACATTCACAACACAGAATGCTGAAGTACAGCTTAAAGCTATGGCAAGAGACCGATACAGAGGCAAAACCCAAGTGGAGGGGGGGCAGTAGGACTGATTTCTAATCCTGCTTTTTATTTATCCTTGCAAATATAACAATATTAATCCAGCTCTGCTTGAGCCATCAGTAACAGCAATCTCGCATCCAAAGAAACAGTTCAGGCTGCACAAGGCATGAAATCAGCCCAGGGTAGTGGACTGAAGGCAGAATTGGTAAGCACAGTATGAAAACTATTAGTCACCGTCCAAGTTTGCAGCGTGCTGATTCCACGAGACACTGCTCTGGGCTGCACTCAGCGACAACCGCATATTAAGGATCCTGTTGTTCGATAGTTTGAAGACGTAGGGATGGGAAGAGGAAGGAAGACACTAGATTTCCCCTTTGTGTAGTTAAGTAAGGGAACAGATAGAAGTAGTGTACCATTTTGGCTTAAAAGGATGCCTTCATCTTAGTGTATGTCTGCATCTGTGCTTTCTTTTGTACACTGCTTCTTCAATCCCTCTCTGAGTGAAAAAGACAAAAACATCACTAAGTTATTCTGAAGATCTAATAGCAGCAACTCTGTCAAATGCAAGTTCACTGAAGTGTATGAAAAAATACAACAGGCTACCCTCTAAAACATGTTTAAGCAAAGCTGGTTTTAAGCTCTGTCCCTCTTGCTACAGTCCTAAGCAGTGAGTCCATTCTACAGCAAATGACAGCTATTCAGCAGTAAACACTCTGAAGTGAAATAATAAAAGTTCAGCTAGAAGCAGATTACCTGTTTTAAAGGATTAATAGTATGCCCTGACCAGGTTTCTGTACCACAAACTCATTCTACTCCTCGTCTTTCCAGCCTTTCAAGGGTCATACAGTTTTCGTCTGGATATGCAGACTGGGAGAAAACACATATACTGAGAGGAAGAAAGAAAAAAATAAAGGAAGCTAAACACCCTCTCTCAAAAACAGTTATTTTACAAAACAGATCCAAACTCAAATTAACGTCCCAGTCCTCAAGGAGAAAGGAGGAATTGTTTCCATTAAAGAAATACATCATTAAAAAGTGACCTACAAAGACTTACCCATAGTCAGTGAGACTGAACTGATCTTTGCCAGAGCTCACACAAGAGACTGGCTGCGTGCTGTTAAAAAAGAGGGAGCGGGGGGGCTGGATTCTCTCACTGGGGTCTCTCTTCAGAGCTCAGAGAGCTTGGCTTGTTAGAGGCAGTGGCATGCCTTCCAGAAGGACTTTACAGCAACGCACAACTGAGTTGTAAGCCAATATAAAGCCGGCTTGTTATGAGAGACAAGTCTTGTGGGTTGCTTTTATTTATTTTTTTCCAGTGTATTGGAAATGCAGATCTTGTAAAGCAAGAATTCAGAGAGGGCTGGGAGAGGGAAAGGGGGGCTGCACGTCTGGCTAAAGTAAATCCCGGGTATTCTCTCAGCTCGGGGCTTGTGCTCGGCGGCACGGGGTGCCATCCCCCGCCTCTGCCCTCGCATTGAGGGGCTGCGGAAGCCAGACCTCTCATGAGGAGACCACCCGAGCTCACCATTACCTACCCTGCCTGAACACAAGGAGAGGAAGTAAGCTCCGTAAACGCAAAAATAGTAATTGTAAGAGAGGGAGAAAAAATCAACCAGCTCGACATCAGCTCTGCCACAGACCACCACCCACCCATCTTCATCACCTTAAGAAGAAAATCAGCAGCAAAGTTCCACAGGGTGCAAAACCAGCCTCGCCTCGCCCCCCTGGGGAGCCCGGCGGGACTCTCGGTGGGGAGCAGAGGTGAGCCGGCCCCGCCGAGCCGGGTGGAGCTGTGCCAGCGGCGGGAGCGGGCAGCCCCCGGCACCCAGGGAACGAGACCCCCGGCGCGGCAGCCCGGCCGCCCTCCTCCCTGTTTCCCTGTGCCGCTGGTCCTGAGAGGAAGGAAACCCGCAAGCGCAGCGCGAAGAAGGGATCCTCCGTCCTCCCCCTGCCCGAAAGAAAAAGCAACTCGGAGGTGCTCCCGGAGCCGCCCCCGCCGGCATCAGCGTGGCGTCCCCACGCGAGGCGGGTGGGGAGAGGGAGGCAGGGCCGGGGCTCCAGTCGCTCCCCCGGTGGCAGCCCCGGCGGCGGTCCCTGCGTGCCATCTCGGCGGACTCGTACATGGGAGGCGGCCAGAGGTTACGGCGAGGAATAATGAAGTAGCTACAGGCGCTGGAAGCCCTACTGCTGCATCAGTCTCTCCGCTCAGGCTGAGACGAGGCTCGGCGGCATCATTTACTTTCTCCTGCAGGTGCTTTTTAACTTTGATCCCACCGCCGCCGTCTGCGCCCTCGCCCCCCACCCCTCACCCCTCCTTCGCAAACAGCGATCGCGACCACGTCTCTTACCGTACACCCCTTGTCCCCTGCTGTACACGGGCACCAGAGACAGGAATAAAAAACAGATCATGTCCATCTTCAAGGCAGAGCCTTCATCGCCGGCGAAGAAAAACAGCCAAAACAGCTCAGGCAGCATCCGGCGGGGGAGCAAGGAGCAGCCGAAAGCCTCCTGAAACGCCGCCCCATGCGCCCCGCTCCGCGCCGGGCACCGGCCCCCTTCGGGCGGAGGAAGGGACCCCCCACACCGGGGCCGCCTGGGGGTAAAATTAAAAAAAAAAAAAAAGAAAAAAAGAAGGAAAAAAAAAAAGGAGAGAGAGAGAGAGAAGGAGGCAGGGAGGGCAGAAACGCGGAGTGCCGCTTCCCCTCACCAGGTTGCTCGAGGATCTCCAGGCGAGCAGGCAGCCGCGCCCGCACTGGGGGTATGGGGAAAGGCCAGCCCGGGGGCACCGGGCCGGCGCCGGGCTAGGGCAGGAGCAGGGCCCGGGCCAGCCCAGCGCTATGTCCCGATCCCTGCGGGAAACGGGGCTCCTTTGTTCAGCGGGAGCTGCCGAGCGCTGCCCCAAGTCCCGCGCTGCCCGAAGTGCTGCCAACTGGGGCCAACTTGAGTGAGTCCTCGCCCTCCCTCCTCCTGACGAGGCTCTGGCCGCAGCCCCTGGAGCGGACGGGGAGAAGGAGAAGGAGGTGGAGAAAAAGGGGGGAAGCGAGGGTGGGGGGTAGGAGCCAGCTGCTGAAAGGCGGAGGGAGGGATAGGTGATTCTCGCTCTTCTTTCCAAGATCTTCTGAGGAGGGGATTGTTGTAATTAATCAAATCCAGGAAGGATTTTTTTTTTTTTTAAGCGGCTCCCAAGAGCTCCCCCAGCTGCACTGCACCGCCCCAGCCAGCCTGAAGGGAGAAGCAACTGAGGAGCAGATAGACCACGCACCCTCGCTGCGCCTGCAGCTCAGCTCGGCTCTTCTCGCCTCCTCCCTAGCCTGCCAGGTCCTTCACCCTTCGAAACTTTCCCCGATGTTGCGTGCCGGCCTCGTGTGGGTGCGTCGCCACCGTGCTTGCCTGCTCCGCCCGCCTCGCAGAGGATTTGCAGCTGTAGAGAGGTCCCTGTCTCTCTCCCTCGACGGCTGCCGGAGCTCTTAGTGGGAACTAACAGGCTGCAACTGGAAGGGAGCCGACAATCGGGGACAAGAAGCTGAACAAAGTTGAGCTACTCCTGCCAGACGCCAGCTGGAAACCGCTTGGCAGGTTTTTCCTGAAGCGCCAAAATCTCCTGCAAAAGTTGCCGGGAACGTCACCGCCCCCCAGCCGGCCCCGGGGCACTCCGCTCCACCGCCCCCCGACGGGGCGTCCGGGGCTTCCGAGGTCCTCCCTGCCTGCCGGCTCTGCCAGCCGCGCCTTCTTTTCTTCTCTCTTGGTTTTCCAGGTTTTCCCCCTACCCTCTTCACCATTTCATTCCCCTTCGGTTAAAAAAAAAAAAATTAAAAAAGGAGCCAATTAAAGCGGGCGTGCTGGGGAGAGCCCAGCCTCCTGCCCAATTCTGCGAGCCTCCCCACGCCTCGCCCCGGCCCAATTATAGACAAGACCGCAGGGGTGGAGTGAAAAAGGGACTTGCTTCGGGGGAGAGATCGGTTGTCAGTCCGGGGTACCCCCATCCTCAGGACGCTCGCGGCGAGATCGGCTTCTCCCGGCTGGGACTTGAGATGCCAAGGGATGGGGGGCAGCGCAGGTTGCCGGGGTATCTCCCGTGCTGGCGCTCGCTGGTGCCAGCAAAGTTTTTTTGGGGCCCCCCAGGTAGGTTGCAGGCTGGCGGGGCTGCCTTGTGCATGCTGCTAGGGAGCGGGGGGCGCGGCACTCCTGCGGGGCGGGGGTGCTGTGCGGGACCCCAGCCCAGTGGTACTCGCTGGACTACGGTTCGTGGTGATGCTCCTACATGGAACCGGGAGTGGGGAAGCTGTGCATGCCCCCCCGCGCAGGGCCCGGGGCGAGAGGCCGGGAGGAGGAAGAGGATGCTGCGCGAGCCCCGAGCATCACCATCGGCACGGGGGGGGTGCTACGCGGGGCCCTGCTTTGCCATCCCTATCTCCGTCTGCTTTGCTAGCGAGATAAAACGCTTCTTCTCGGAAGTCTAGACCTGCTCGCCCCCGAGCTGGCGAGTCCACCCGTGGCTGGCCCGGGTCCACAGCAATGAGCCAGACCGTAAAGCGGAGCCAGCGCCGTGGAAACCTCTCTTAGCGGCGCGTTCTGCCCCCGGGAGCCGGGCTCCGGCTCGTCTCTTCTCCATCCTGGCCCCTCCGGGGCTCCCGGGGACGGACTGACGGGGGTGTCCCTTAGCGACAGTGCGTGCTCTCCGGCCCTTCCTCGGGACTGGCCCCTGCGCGCTCCCCGCCCGGGCCAGGCGTGGGCTTGGCGCGCTGCCCCGGCCCTGCCCCGCGGCCCTGCATCCACACCCTTTCCCCGCGGCAGCTGGCGAGGGCTGCGGGACCCGGCAGGCACTGAGTTGTCATGTGAACAAGTCGGTCCCTGGATAAAAATGTAATTAAAAAAAAAAAAAAAATCAAAAGACGTGGCCCAAAGAGCGGCCGGCTGCTCAGTCATGCTCTAACAAACAAGCAATTAATAGATATAACCCCTAATTAGTAAGTAGTTATTCCTATTGTAAACGGTGCTCAGCAAGAGAGAAAAGCAATAGCATGCACCAAGAAGGGAGCAGCGATACAGACAGGACAGCATCACCCCAGAGCCCAGCATCCCCCCAGAGCCCAGCGCCCATGCCCTCCATATGGGAAGCATGATAGGGAATTTCCACTGGACCCTATTCTATCACTTGTCAGGATAGCACCAGTATAAAACTGCTGTGTTTGTTTTTGTGGTGGTTTGAGGTTTTTTCCTTTGTATTTCTTCTTTCTATAACTAAGGGAAGATTTGCCAAGAAACTGTGGTTTTCACACTCTAAGATGCCTTTTCCATAGCTGATGGCATAGAGCAGGGCACCTGTGAAAGCACCTGATGTGAGCAAATTTATTCTTTAATACAATAAACCCTTATCTGAGAAGGATTTAATCCTTCCCGCAGTGGGTGGCTGCAACATTAATAAAGGGTGTATAGGTAGAAGGAGGCAGCCAGCACCAGGAGGGCAGGTGGATCAACTCCTGTGCCAGGGCATGAGGAGAAGCAGAAGCTGATGATAATGAGACAAAGTAAAATTGTCTGTATCTCCACAAAGCAGGCTGAAAGAAACCCAAGAAAAATGAGATGAAGAGATGTTTGCAGATCCAGGAAGGTTCGTGGTGATAAAACAAAACCATGGAGACATGAGTCTTGTTCTTTTCTATGCATAATTTTGAAATAAGGATATTTATGTGGCATTTTGTAGCCTTTCCATTATTTTTTTTCAGGGATTCTCATTAAATTATGGAGTACTGCCTCAGTGTTTGAATGAGTGTGAATTACATATCTGGCTAATGAGTCAAGAAAAAAAAAATCAAAAAAATATATGCTTCACACCCCTTTTTGGTGTTAGTATTCAATGCACATGCTCATGTTTCACTGGCACAAACACTTATGAAAGATGAATTTCAAAGTAAACTGCCAAAGTATATTCTGAGTAGGAAAAAATACTGCCAAAACCCAAGAACATAACTGCATTTGCTAAATAAGGTAATTAATAATTATTGCTTGAGGCCTAATAAATCATAGCATTCATAATTATGAATGTGGGTGACAGCAAGGCAGCGCTCCCATGCACACTTGCTAAGCAAGCTACTTGTTATAGGGAAACCATACCCTGTAGTGATTCTCCTTGTCAGAAAGCAAAGATGAAGGATGTCTTTCCTCCCCCCAGATTGTTTCTGCAGAACGTATTTGTCCCATCTTTCCGTCTGGGAATCAGTGTCTCCGGTCACTTCTCAAGACCCCACTTGTCAAATGAGTCCTGTCTCTGAAATATTTATACATACTCCATCACCTATATTTCACAGCTCTGTTAAGAGGTAGACAGTCTCTGGGACAGCTGCTGTGTTCAAAGAGAGCAAATCATATAAGGCAAGACACCAGGCAAGAAGCAATTGAAGAACTATGTGAGGCCAAGGTCCAGTTGCACGAACATTAATTATCTCTGTGTCACTGTTTTCATGCTATAGTCTGGTGCAGTATGTCACTTCTTTCTTTTCTGGGATGATGCAACTATCTCTGGGCCCCGGTGATCTCTTCAGCTTGTGGCCTGACATTTCTATCACCTCTTTCCTGTTCATTTTCTTCTCAGCAACTCATCCAAGAAAGTCTCCAGGATCTATGATGTTTGATCTTCCTTCCCTTCCTCCTTTCACACATATATGGAAGCTTTACTGCAACATTTCCCTCGCTATGTCTACTGAAAGGGAGTAGAAATAGAAAGCAGGAATAGAAAAGGAACATAGTGGAGCACCTTAAAGGCAATGGGCAAAGCCAGGGTGACTCCAAATGCTGCAGGAGAGGTGAGACTTGGGAAGGGGAAAGCTGGAGGACTCTGTAGCACTGCAGCAGAGATGTTAGCAGGGAGGTGCGAAAACAAGGGAATTCTAACTGCATCATAGGTCTGCATCAAGGAGCTGAGCATACAGGGTTATTGCTGTTGCTGAGCTGGGACAGGGTAAGTGTCTGACCTGAGGCAGCGAGATTGGGCAGCAAAGGAGCCAAAGAGGGGAAACTGGGAAAGGCAAGGGAAAGCCAGTGTGTGCAAGGAAGGGGAGCCCCTTCGAGCTGCTACAAATGAACTAGAGACACAGCACCAGGAACTCAGCAACACACAACCTGCTGGAAGATGGGAAGCTGGACAAAGCTACAATGACAGGATGCAGATAAAATGCTGTCTGTTTTCTTTTTGTTAACTGGTCTTTGCAGAAAAACTGTAAAAAAATAAATTAAAAATCCTGGTTTGCCATTATGAAGTGTTGGAATCAGAATCTCTTTGTGCAAAAAAATTCCCCTGGCCTAGGGCAGTGTTTCCCATCGTTCATTACACCAGGCTGGTGCTGCTGCAGTCCTAGATCCTCTTGGGTATCTTCTGCTTCCAGTATGAAGCATGCCAAGATAGGGCTATAAATCCCGAGGGTTCTGCTTTGCTGTCCTCAATTCTCCTCATCTCCGCTCCAGGGAATACACCTATGCTGGGCTCACTTCCTTCCCAGATGCATTTTACAACACTAGTGGTACCTCTGAGCCTCTTGTGTATTCTCTGCATTTTTGATTACCTCTCCTCATCAGAGATAGTGTTTGGTACTGAAAGGAGTGATGGAGAGGGAGTCCATCTCTGTTCTTCACCCAAGGTATTCATCCTACCTGAGCTTTACCACCTTTCCTCCCTGCTCTTCCCAGATGCTGCTAGTCACATGGCCGTGCTGGGATTTCTGACAGCTAGTTGCTATTGTATTGGATTCTGCTATTCCTGTCTCCTGCCTTTACCCAACGCTACTTTGACAAACTTCTGTTTCCTGGTTAAGGCTTATTTGAAAGCCATTGCAATCCCCTGCCCCTGTGATCTCAATGTGTGGCCACTCTTCTTTCCCTAGCTCAAGTGCTCTCCTCATGCCCTCCCCGCTTCCCCCTCCCTGCTTGTGCACTAAACCCACAGGCTTTTAACTCAACATTCTCTACCAATCTCTATGCTTCTTAGCCTCTATATCTAGTTTGCCAGAGATCCTGCTGGGTTTTTTTTTTTCTCTTATGCTTTAGGACAGATTTGGGCTGGCATAGGGGCACAGACAAGTGTCTTAGCATCACTGAGAACATATTTTTCCTGTTTCACCTTTTCTTTGATCTTTTTTCTCTTCTGCCTGCTTCTCCTTCTACATTCATGCTTTCTTCTTCTTTCCCACCCTCCCTTTCATGTGTAAAAAGTGAGTTGAGAAAATGTCAAGCCGATGTTAGTCAAAGGAACTTGTTCTTCCTTTCTTCCACTTCCTTTTATTGCCTTGGTGCCCTCTCTGAGTCCAGACTGCGCTGAAGAGGGATACTTTTTCACAAAGAGCAGATACAAAAGGTTTGGGCATGATTCCCCCCTGTTCATGCCCTCTGCCCCTACAAGCGAAAGGTGCATCGACTGCAGACTTTGTCAGTGCCAGGCAGCTGATCTAAAATGTGTGATTCCTGCCCTGTAGTGGAGGTGGTGGCACAGGTGACAGCAAAGGAGCTACTCCTGAAGCAGGTGCCTCCAGCCAGAGGGCTGTGTTTAAACCAGTCATCAGCACTCCCAGGAGAATATGCTACCTGAATTTCCCTTGAGGGGTTTTAAACACAACTCACAGCGTGGGGATGA
This sequence comes from Erpornis zantholeuca, assembly GCA_013400515.1. Taxonomy (NCBI): domain Eukaryota; kingdom Metazoa; phylum Chordata; class Aves; order Passeriformes; family Timaliidae; genus Erpornis; species Erpornis zantholeuca. The sequence continues at coordinate 419,466 of VZTN01023770.1, forward strand.
CTGATGGGCTCATACAACTCTTAGTTGGGACCTTCCTGTTTAGGCCTTGGTGGAACCAGCCTTTGGCTGCAGGCAGCACAGCATGTGCTCCTGACGAGAGGAGGAAGCCATCCTGCAGAGTCACTGCTGTGGAAGCACTCAGGTGAGGCTGTGGCTCACATTCCCTGACACCTCTTGTTGGTGAGAAAACACTCCAGCCAGTGTTCTCACTTCAGTTGCCCAGTGGCCACACTTGTTTTTGGGAAGCTGATCCTATTAGAAATACAGTGACTTAAAATAACACACAAGAAGTTCCTCAGTCCCATTTTGTCCTTTGAGCCACTCTCACTTCAGGAAGTTGAGCATTTTGGTTTTGATATGAAAAGGTAGTGGCAGAGAAAACTGCTTTTCTGCCAGAGTCTCCCCTCACTATCCATCCCAGACCACTAGAGCTGGCAGAGCTGGTTGCAGAAAGATCCAAAAGTGTTCCAGGCAGGCTGCAGGGAGTATCCCATTCAATGCCTGAAGAAGCCCCACTGCTCCCTGTTCAGTGCTGTTCAGAGGTGCAGCTCTCCACCAGCCTCTCACTGTAACACGACAATGAAAAATTTAGAACCCATAGCTGTCAAAGCCAGTGTGCACTGCCACAGTCCAAACTGCTTGGGCATCAGACCTTTGCTGGGGTGGGCTTTGTTCCACCCAGGACAGTGGTTGTGCACTCCCCAGCTCACCTGGCCATCACTGGATGTTTTGACTGGAGATAACTGAGTCAGCCCAGTGCCTGGTGGAGACTTCCACCTACTCTCTTTTTGGCAGCTCTCCAGCTGATTGCTATTTTCCTTCACTACCATAAATCCACTCTCCAAGCCTGACCTATCTTCCCTCCACCCAGACTCCTTCCGGGAGGGTTATAAATAAACACAGCTTTGACCTGAGTTTTGGAAATCCTGAGGCCAGAGTTCTTGTTCGAAATATAGTGGCCCCGGTGTACTTATCTCTTCCAGAGGCACTCAAAGATGGATGTGGACACTTATGTTTTAGTTCAAAATAACTTATGTGGCCAGTTTCACTGTCATTCCTTGCTCTGCTCTTACCTATAGCTCAGGATGGCAGGTGAATACATCAGAGGGTTTCCAGGCTTAAGGAGAGAATGCGAAGAGCTACCTTACTGGGCAATGCATGTCTCAGTGCCACTGAACTTCCCTGATGTGGGTCTTTATGCTGAAGAAGTATGGAGAGATAAGAGTGCTGCAAATCTTACTTCCATGAAGGAGGATGTTCTGAGTTCATCCACAAGGACAGGGTCTCTCAGCCCTCGTGTGTGTTCCTCAGCAGTCTCTGCACCCACGCCACTTGTATAAAACCATTATTTCCAAGTGTTTTGAGAAATGTGTAACACAAAAAAGTCAAGGGCAGTTGGCCCCTCTGACTTAATCCAAAAGCCACTCCCTTCTCATGACCCAAATCTAACCCTTGGTGCAAAAGTAGCACACAAGGCTCAGCTGCTTTAAGTGAGTTTGAGAATAAAGCCTCTACAGTTAATTTGTGCAGAAGTGGCTTCCTTGTTGGATATTATAGACAGTTTATGAGCTACCCTTACAGGATGCTATTGCTTCTTCATTTGCAGGACTTGTTTGCCACTGCTGCAGTACTTGACTCAAGGATCCAGTGATTTTTATTTTTGTGTTAACCTCTGTGTACACACAAACACACACACACACACACATACATACATACACAAATCCTTTTCTATTCTGTCCAGTGATACAGTAGAGCTCAGTTTTTAATAAACCGCCTGTTGGGGTAAAAATATCTTAGAAATTCATTGCACAAATCCAGAAGTTGCAAAAGAAATGTGCAAGAAGAGAAAATGTTCAGAACTGTGCCTGCTGAAAGGATGTTAAAACACAACACACACACCCCCCCCCCCCCANTCTTTACCCTTTGGGGTGAGTCTAAAAGACAATTCCATGTTGCCTCTATGCCTAAATATTCTCATATCCTTAAGGCACAACAGTATCCTGTTTTTCCCCTTTAACTTGATCCATTTTAGAAAATCCATGATGAAATACTCTGTCTCAACTTAACATGATTATTTTTAACTCAGTTGTACAGCAGTACAGAGTTAGAAGAACCATTACTGTAAAACTAAATAACACTAGATGCTACATACAAGAAATTAACAGAAAAACCCTTTTGGGAGGAAATTATAGATAAACCAACCACATTTTTACTAACATATTTTTCATTGGAGCTGCTCTTATCCTTTTAGAGAAGCTGGGGCTGGGGCTACCTGGGGACACAGCACCGGTGTGTGAGCTCTCTGTAGCATTGGAACACTGCTCCTGGGGAGGCAGCTTACCGGCAGAGCTGCTCTTGCCAGGATCACCCATCTCCTCACTGCTCCCAAGCAATGCAGCAAAAGAACCTGCACTCACACAGAGGGGGTTCGCTGGCATGGATGTCTCTGTCAGGAGTTGCACCCCTGATCAAAAGCGAGCATGAAGGAGCACTCCCCTGTGTGAGGAGGGGGCTGAAACACAGAGTCGAGGTGTGACTCACCCAAGCTCAGGCAGCGAGGCAGAGAGATGAGCAGAGCTGGAACAGAGTACTTTCTTGCCTCATTTCTCAGCATGGCTGCAGACAGGCAGCATTGCCACTGAACTGTGTATTCCAATGTATAATTACTTGCTTATTAGCTGGCTAGCTCATTATGCCAAGAAAGTTAGCAGGAATGCGGAACAAAGACATTTATTTCTCCTCTTTCTGTCTTTCAGACCAGAGAAATGACTGATCATACAACCTGCTGGGAACCTCCACCTTCTCCACCTTTCCTAGGCTGGCAGAGTTTGATTGATTTCTCAGTTACATCTAGTCCTCAGAAGAAAGAGAAAAAGAGCTAATCATGCTAGCCTGATATTAAAGCCAGAGGCTTTGATGGCTGTTGCTACTGCTGCTTCCAGAGGGATGTGCTGGGCACACAGGTGATCTCATACTGAGCCTTGAAGGTGTTGGGAGCAACCAGATTTACCATACACCATTGCTTGGTACCTCACAGATGGGAGGACTATGATATGGAGTGTCAGCCTCCCTCTAGGGGCTCACCAGTCACTTCAGTGTTTTAAGGCATATCACTTCATGTCTGAAATGTTGCACACTCACCCTGTGGGTTTCCAAAGAAGTTTGGCCATGCAGCTCCCTAGGTGGCTGCATGGTGAGGGGTGAGGGGCTTCTCCTTGCTAAACCAATCCCTGCATCCAAACTTCCCAAGGCAAATCAGACGAAGGTTTTGAGCAGCAGCAACAGACTTCCCTATTAGCTACGTCAATCAGTAAAATTAGTGGAAAGTAGCATAATTTTTAGATGGACCAAATCATTCCGATTACAGAAACGGAAGGAAACACTGCTGGTCTGATCTCCTGTTCTAATCAAAGTGCATTGTGAGGAATAACCTCCAGTACTGATTTCTGATAAGCCAATAATAAACCATTCATTTCTATTTCACACAGAGCAGTGCCATATCCCATCCAGATGCACAAACCAGTATTCTGAAGGAACAATACACATCTGGAATCAGGTTTACAGCTCTTCAGCAGTCCTCAGATTTGCAGGCATACCACAATCTTGGTATTGACTTGCTGGTAGGTTTCATGGCATGTGATGCTGGCACTGAGGAATAATGTATCTGATTTTGCAACTGATTTTTCCTGGTCTTTGGCATCAAGAATGAGAGAGACAGATGCCACCTCTCCACCCAGCTTCAGGGATGACTGGGGAACCAGCAAGATCTGGGTGAGAGGGAGAAGCTGGTGGGGAGTCAGGGAGCACTGACTCAGGAATTAATGGGGTGGACAGAGAAAGGAGGGGCTGGAAAATGGCCTGGGAAAGGATGAAAGAGGGACTCTGGGGCAGCCTGAAGCATGGGAGGAGAAGCACGGACTTCTGGAGAGATGCTGGGAGCACACAGACAACTGAAACTCGGGGAAAAACAGAATGAAGGCACTGCTTGCTGGGGCAGGGACTGGAGGCCCCTGGTTGGGCTGAAATGTGGTCCTGGGCCATGAGTAGGGCAAGGGGAGATTTGTCAGGGGGGAGGCTGAGCAGGGTCCCCAGGACCTGTCCCCTCTGTCCCTTCTTTCTGCCCAGCTAGCTGTTATTTTTGTCCCTCCCACTTTTGTGCCATAATTCCCTTATAGTCCTGCTCTTGCAATGAAGCAAGTGGAGTAGGAAAGGCTGATATGAAGGGGCAGTCAGGGAAGAATAGGGTAAAAAGTGCTTCCCTGTGCCTGAAGATCCAATCCAGCTGCCCTGGGCACATCTTGTCTCGGGGGTAACATGGAGTTGGGTCACTGCAGCTGATGGGATGAGCTCATCCCTGCTCCAAGCATCCTGTGTGAGGTGTCTCATGTTAAATACTCTTCCGTATTACTCATGTACCTCTGAGTCCCTGAAAACAGCAGACATATTGATAAAAAATGCCTGAGAAAAAATATTTTACAGGAACAAATAGATGCCTTTCTCTCTGGTAAATGAGCATTGGTTAATCAAGAAATTACCAATAAAAATTTCTCATAAGAGCACTTTTTTTCCCCCCTTGTTTGTCTTGCTAGAGGATCACATTTCATTTTCAAACCACAGTTCTACATTTATCATCCCTGATTTAGCAAATTGCCTCTTGCGGAAGCAATGTCTAACCTACCTTTATTTAAGATTTTGCAGGATAATGTGTTTATGTTGGACTCAGAGAGGCTCACGAAGAAGTGGCAAACATATTGCAGTGGAGGTAATACAAATGATTTTAGATTCAAAATATTCCTCCTCAAGTAACATTTTCAGAAAATATTGTATTTTCAGTAAGACTTAACTCTAAAATCTTACAGCAAGAGGAATTTTGTTGTCTTTCTCCTTTATTTTTTTTCTCAACAAGGATCAGAATCAACCTTTCAACAAGCATCTCTTTGTAGTCAAAATAGAAGAAGGTGAAGATACCTCTTTAATCGGAGTTGGCTCAAGGCTTATCAGCAGGGTAGGTAAAATTTAATTTTGCAGCCCAAAGATTTTCACTTCACCCTTGGGCAAGCAAGAGTCAGCTGTGTGGGAGCAGCAGAGTGGATCTCTCCCTGGATGTGCTGCTTCTTTTCTATCCTCTTTATAGCAGGCAGCTCGGAGGGGAAAGGCTGGACAGTGAGGTCATACCTGCTGCAGCCACAGCCATCCCCACCTCTTCCATCCAAGCAAACAAGGCTGCCGGTAGCCCCTGGCAAGCTCCTGCCTTTGGCAGCCAACAGCTTTGCCCATGCTTGAAACTAGCCCTGTCTGTAATAAGGTAGAGGAACACGTATCTGCAAAGCTGAGTCTGGAATCCTTATCTTATGGCTGCAAATGGAGCTCCCACTTCAATGGAAGGATGCAGATAATTGGGCTATCTTGTAGAAAACAAATTCTTCTGCCCTATAAACTGCAGTCAGTACACATGATGCAATCTTACTGTGCCAGGGTGGAAAGGGGAGTCTTGGGAGTTGGGGTGGCTTGGTCACCCCAAGCAGGAGAGAACATCTGCGCCCTTTGTGCACACAGCCACACTCCAGGGGATCACACATAGGACCTCTTTCCATTTGAGCTCCACGGGAATACTGTCGAGCTGATGATTTCCAGTGAAATCAATAAGAGCGTAAGAGGGCATCAACAAAATCATTAATAATTTCTCTCAATTATAATCTAGTTTCTTCAAATACAGCTGTTGCTGGAGCCTCCAGCCAGAATTAATGATACAGAAAATCTGAAGGACAATAAACAGTATATCCATGAGCTAGCAGGATGTGAACAAAAAGTAACCAAAAATGAAAATGTCAAAGGGGTTAAATCCTTAATAAACTACTGTTCCAATATTGTTTGATAGGCTCCCCTTCAGATGTTGCACAAATATTCTCCCTTGCTTTCAGAGCCAGCCTGGTCTTTTTCAAGCCAAACACATTTCATGAGACAAAATTGTAGAGGAACTGAAATGGGCCTTTAAAGAGAAACAGATTGTACCTTCATTCTTACATTTTAAAAGCAATAACATGAATGCATGATTACACATTCCTCATAGCTGGGATTCCTTGCTCCTCATAGGTACAGAGCCTGTCCTGTGTGCAGCACAGAGCTCACTGATGTTCGGTACATTCTGCTGTTTATAAAGCGAATCAAGCAGGTACATTTTGCAGTTGTTAATGCCAAGGGTAATAATATACACGCACACATGCATCTGCCCACACAAGCACAGAGGTTAACAACAATCTAAAAATATTTTGTATGGCAGAAAGAATACAAAATCATAGTCAGCAGAGTTGTTGGGAGACGGTATCAGTTAATGGAAGGTTTGTAGTCTTGGGCACATTGTCCATCCTGGGCAACCGCTATCTTACCTCTTTTAAAGTACTTTATCAAGTGCTTTGTGATGAAAAACACCACAACCCCTGTGTGTCTTAAATAAGTAAACAGCAATGCAAATGAAACAGGCACATTTATGAAGCTGAGGAAGGATAAGTTTTCTTAGGCTTGATTTTATGTCACAGGTGCATTTTTGTTACTTTTAGACCTCTCATGAGTGACTCAAAATGCCAAATTCTAATCTCCCAAGACACAGAGACAATCAATCAAAGGGGAAATGCTGAATTTCCAGTATCCAGACTTCTCTAAGAAAGCCGGTCACCTGTGTAATGCAAACTAATCTTTTTCAAGCATCAGATTTTTTGGTTCTTTTCCTGGTTCACATATATACACACATCCAGTGGGAGAGAGAGAAAGAAAAAAAAAAAAAAAAAGGAGGGGAAGAGAGAGGCCACATCTACACATATCTATAAGTGTTGGGAGAAAATAGCTAATACATGGAGCTAGAGCTGGAGAAGGTGGGACTACTCTACAATTCCCTTGTGGTGAACTGCAACTAGGATTGGTCCAGAACTATCATAAATAAAATACTGCATGGAAGACAAAAATCAAGGCATGTTTTTAACTGTCTAGTGGGGGGAAAACAGCTACAGATTCTGACTGGGAGAAGCAGATGGCAATGAATTACGAGAATAGGGCACTGCTGCTGCTGCAGCCGCTGCTGCAACTGCCACAGCTCAGCTCTTTTCCATCTGACAGAAGGGCCCCTGGGCAGCCACAGATGAGTCAGACTCATGTGTGCACAGGCATCTCTGGAGAACCCCAGTTTTTCCCTTTCATTTGTGTGACACTGCTTCAGGGTTTGAAAAGAGTCGCGCAGCTCCTGCATACTGAGAGCACCCTTTCCCCTTGCACTTATTTTTCCCAGTGTCCAAGATGTGGCCAGCCCTGACGAGCACAGCGTGGCTGACTGGCATCAGGAAGGAGGGATCTCTAGTCTCCAAGCAAGGGTGATACTGGCATCCTCTGAGTGGTGCACCAAAAGTCCTCAGCTGACGCTGAGACCAGAGAAGGAGCCATAGAGGACCCCCACACTGAAGCCACCCTGCTTGCACTCCTTGGGGAGACCTGCACCCAAGGACGTGCAGCAGCCACACTGCAGAGCACCAGGGTTTGGCTAGTACACTTAAACCTGTAGGTTACCCATTAGCACTGGTGTATAGTCCCCTTTGGCTCTGGGAGACACCTCAGCCCCCGAGCAACACTGGCCCAAATGCCAACAAGACAGTGGAAGCAGAAGGACAGTGTTTTGAGCTGGAGAGTGGCCAAAGCACGTATCCAGTGTATCCACTGTGTGAGAAGCTCTTGCCTGCTTGCAAAAGAGAAACTATGCCAGCACTGGCACCCTGAATTACTTTTTTTTACAGAAGACTTAGCTGTTGGATTGAAGCTGAGATGTTTCCTATCCTCAAAAGACTATTTTAAGCTCCACAGAGAGCAGTTGTTGAACAAGCTCTGTAAATACAGAAGAGCAGTAGCAAATTCATTTCACCTTATTAGCTAATGGCTTCCCCTTCAGGAAAAGAGATTCCTGAGGAAAGAAACAAACAGTGCTGCCTCTACCACCAAGACTGACCTGAGCTTCCCTGCAGCAGGCTGCTCCCTTCAGCACCTGAGAAGGAAAGGGGCACCTCTGATAAATGTGTCTGCCTTCAAATACAGGACTGCGGGCTGAGGGCTCTGGTAAAAGAGGGGAGGTGAGCTGGGTGAGGAATTATTGCTTTCTGTTCTTTGATATCTTCTGGGAAAAAATTAGGGATACTTAGCTGCTGTCACACAAACATTTTATGCAAATCTTATCTTTGTCTTCTGCATACTGGTACATAATTTGCATCTGATTATCAACTTTAGGTCTATTGTTTTATTCTAAACAGAATTCCTGCTGCTGAAAGGTGTTGTATTGACAACCCTGGTGAATAAAATCATCTTAACATCTCTCTATCAAGAGGGTAGGAGAAGAACAGCTTCTCACACAGGGCTCTGCCATTATTCCCCAGCCAGGGCCAGCAGTGAGGAGGCCAGCCCTTGGCATCTCCTGAGCCTGCCAGCTGATGTAGAGCAGGGCTATGAATATGGAATCTCTGTGAACTTTCTACAAAGACAACCCAAAATCACTTATAAAGGAACAAAAACTCTGTTGGGTCTGATTCACGTGTGCTACACACACAAAGGGTTCCAGCACGTAGCTGGCTCTGGAGTCACACCCAAGGATCGTGAAACAGTTTACATGGTGGGATCTTCACACCCAAAATGAAGGCCTTTACTCTCCTGACCTAGAGGAATAGAGGTATTTGCTCCCTTTGGCACATGCACAAATATTGCCAGCTGGATACAGCCCTGTTTCTAGCAGCAGCAACAGGCTTAGTCCTTCTCCTGATTGTAGCACAGTGTCTTGCCTTGTGTCTTAAGATAAAAACATTTGCCTGGAACTGAAATGTCTCAATTTCACTGGAGTCAGCGACCTGACTGTTCTACTTCAGTTTACCCTGGCTGAGAATTTGGCTCAGGTACACCACATTAGCAGGAACGTTTTGGGATGCCCCATGTAGGAATCAACGATAAGAGATTATGGTCTTCAAATTTTGCAACATATGGGTCTTACCACTTATCCCTTCTGTCTCTGGAAAGAAACTTTTCTTTCACCTTGAGTGAGTACACAGGGTGCCTTCCCCTCCCTAGTGCTGGGGAAGAATAGGAACTATTCACTGTAGCTACAGGATGAAATGGGAACTGAATTAATTCTGCAACAAAAGCCTGCTTTAGTCAAGGCAAAGGATGAGGATGAGCGAATGTTAACCTGATTCTTAGGCTTCAGCACTCACAGCACTGAGCAATAGGAGCCTGTCCACTTGACTTTGGGATGGATGCCTGTTCTAGCTGTGTTTGTCCTGTCAACAAAATATTCAGGCCCAGTAACAGCTGCTTCTGTAAGAGCACCAGATTAAGACAAATAATGCAGACTTAGTGCTCTTTACATGGATTGCATGGGCTGACCCTGCTGCAATATGCACACCCACAAATCTTCTCAGCTCATTACCTCACTGAACACGGCTGCCGTTCTGTGAGGACAGGAGCCGGGTGGTACCTTGACAGAATTCGAACATGGCATGCTGAGTCAGAGATGGGAAGAGCTGACTGAGACCTCAGGGCCTGCCTTGGCAGGGAGGTGGACCCTGCCAAAAGATGCAGCCTCAAGAATAACACATGACAGCCCTGCTGGACATGATCCTTGGTGTTGCGGAGGAGCTCATTAAGACACCCCTTATTATTTCTGTTCTTGTTCTTTGCTAACACCTCCTTAGTATTTTATTTCTTGTCTTTTCTGCACAGCCAGTTTTGGGTTAAGAAGGGAGGAGTATGCATTGCATAAATAAAGCTTGTTGTTTTTCTTTAAAGTATGTGGGAAGGCTTTGAAAACCCAACTGTAGCCGTTCCCAATAATCTCAACTTTCTGCTCTATTTCTCTGGTTAACCTTGCTAACTCAAAACAACAAAAAGCATAGCCTGAAGGAAATAGTGCTCAGTGCTTTCTTAACTTTCCAATGGCATTTTCCCAGAGATATTTTCTTTTTGTTAAGATCTTTGAAGTCCATTCCTCTCTTTCTATGTGGATTCCCACTGAGACCAAATGAATTCCCATCCTGCTTTCCCTGGCCTCCATGAGGTAGGAAGCATGGCTGCCTTCCCCAGGTGATAACAAGAAGGAAGAGTCAGTGAGGGGGCTGCTGAGATGATAACAGTAGAAAAGTGAACACAGAGAAGTGTTTTGTTTTCCTCCCAGAAGATGGTGGGAGTGAGATCTTCCCTTAAACATGTCCCATTTAGAAAATGACGACATCATCTATTAGGAGGCTGCTCTGCCCATCTACTATGACTGAGCAAGTCTCATTTTCATATTGCTTTGCAATCAACTCAAAAGGTCACTCCTAACTAAAAAAAAAAATTTCTTTCCCCACCCACACTTGTTTCCCCCACCCCCAGCTGCAGTTACAAACAGATTGCCTGGAGAAGGAAGTGATGGGAACTTCACATTAAGGCAGGCACCTGTCAAGCTTTGCTAAGATACCTGCCTGGAAGAAGAGGGTGAAATGTGCCAACAAGATTGCTTGAGATAAGGCAGACACCCTTCCTTGTTCCATTCCTGATACAGAACTTTGGGGAAAGGGTCTATCTCCTCCCTTGTCTGAGTCCAAAGGACTGTGGTTTCCTTGCCAGCCTCAGTCACTTTTCCACATGCTGGTCAGTGGCTTGACAGACAATCATCCCATGACTGCATGGCATAGATAATGCTTCCACCAAGGTACAAATCCTGAGTGTGAGGAACGTGATGGAGAAGGGCATTTGCCTGCTGTGAAGTGAGCACCCCAGCAGCACACCATACAGCAGGCTGAAAACACGGAAGATGCACAGCTGGGAGATGCCTCTGCCAGGAAAGCTTGTCCCTTAGGTAGAGCATTCGTCCTGACCAAGTCAGCAGAAACACCATGTACCCACCCACAAGAATTCAATATCACCACCCTCTGCTTCTGTCTCATCTCTGAGGAAATTTCTTCAGGGGAAGATGAAGAAAAAGACATGTTCTGCTTCTGTAAACACCAGCTCTTCCATCACAGATGTGACGTGTAAGGGGAGGGAGAAAGGACTGTATAAAGAGGCCCCTTGAACATAATTGGAGAATTGGACTAATTTGGCTTGTCCTTATAACAGTCCAGAGCTGGGCACTAGACTTACCCACAAAAGATAAAGATGAGTAACTGCATAATGAGGTTAAAATATTCATTAAGCTAATTGCATGTTAATGAAGTAAATGATGCTATTAGGGATCCATTGAGCTCCATCTGTGTGTGCAAACAGGAGTGAGAATAATCACACTGGAAAGCAGGAGAAAACACAGTGGCAGCACACAGGCTCCAGGAGTGGAAGGGACAATCAGTGGGGGAAGCTCCAGGTCCTGGGGGGACTCACAGCTGTGAAGAGGAGGGTGATCCCATGAGAAGAGGGGGCCTGGTCACAAGAAACCCTAGGTCCTGTTGCCAGCACTGTGAGTGGGCATATCATTTTCCCATGCTCCATTTCAGACATGTAAAACATGGAGCATAGCCTTGTCTCAAGTGAGAAGACTCACAAGGGAACTCAGAAAAGGGTCTGGACAAACTCACAACTTCACTGTTGTGTCTCTTTATTTTATCAGAATTGTTTGCAGGGGCAGAGATCCACCACCCCAGGAAGAGCAGCAGGACTCAAGCCAACAGGCCATAAGGCACCGGAAAAGTCTGTTATTGAAAATGGCCAACAAGAAGGCTAAAAATAAGGAGGCAGAATAACTCATGCATTTAAACTTCCTCTGTCAGCACCATGGAAGACAGTTTCTAATAGGTACTTCTTCAAAAAAACGAGGAAAAAAATCCGTCTGACATAATTATGGCCAGTGTTCTATATGGCAGAATAGGGGAAAAGCCTACATATTTCATGTTAAAATTCATTAATAATGAAAGGCAAGGGTTAAATTATGTAACTGTCACCTTAAAGTTAAATAATATTTTCAGCAGAAGGAAAGGGAGATGGGATAACTCCATAACCAACACGTTTATTTCAGCACATGAATAATTTAGACAAATAATACAACAGCTTTTTAAAGGGGAGAAGATTTGATGAGGAGATTGGGTTAGAAAGGACTCACATTGCATTTCAAGATTAGAAGGACTGGGAGAATAATTCATAATCAATCATTCATTTAGTTAATTCGTCCTTTCTTTCAGGCCATTAATGGGCAGATTGTTCTTTTTGCAAATGCACTTACAGTTTGGTTACTGGCATAAATCTGGTCCATGATTCCCCTTGCATGGCCAGTTTTTTGAAAGGAGACTGCATAAAATGGAAACAGGTTTGGATGGGGAGGTCATCTCCCAGTGGTCTTCTGATCTCAGACTAGTTCCTCAAGTACTTTTCCTATGAATCTAAATTTAACATCTCATCATTTTCCTGCAATAATTGCTTAAAATTTCTTCTTCCCCAGTTAGGCCTGGCAGCTCATCTGACTCATCCTGTGTAGGTACAAAGTTGAAGGCAAAACTGAAGTGAACATGAATGAAGCAGATTCATTAAAAAATTCAGACCACTGTCAGTGAAAAAATAATTTATTGTGTTAGCTTGTCCCCAGTGAAGCTGGCATTGTTCCAAACTACCCTTCTGATGAGTGAGAAGGAGAAAAACTCTTTAAGTCATTCGTATTTCTGCAGTGAAACCTGACAGATGACACTTTATCCAGAGGCTGATTATTGTCTTGGGAAAAACAAAAATATCCCTGTAGACTCTGCTAAGTGCCCAAAAATATGTGCTCTGCTGTGCAGACCCAGAGCCTCACAGACAGACTCTGGCTCATGAAAGATGCCCAGGAGAACTGGCACAGCCCTTCCCACAGGCTCCCAGATAAAACCACTGCAAAAGTTAACCAGATTTCTCTGAGTGGCTGGAGCCATTGGCAAGAGATCTTGCGTGGGTCCAGGGATGACTGAACCCTGTGTAACAACAGAGCTCTGGTGCCCAGAAACCATTCCTGTGACTGACTCAACAGGAAGCCTTAATCCTGATTATTTTATGGCTCTTAGAGGCCTGTGCCTAATGATTTTTGTCTGGGTTGTCTGCCCATTTCCAGGTAGATAAATGTCTGTGTAGCAAAGACAGAAGCCCTGTTTGGCACTGAGATGCCTGCCAGGCTAGGGATCTCAGCAGGCAGCCTCAGGGCTCCTGCTCTGTTCAGTCTCCACTCCACACCCAGGGAAAGCTGTTCTGCAGTGAAAGGGACAGACAGCAAAGGAGGCAAAAATGCATGTTGCTTCTGCTCTGTTAGTAGGAATAAGCAAAGAACACCCATCTCCAAGAATGCTAATTCATTCTGCACAACATTGTCTTAATTTAAAGAAAATTTATAAATAATAAAAACTTCTGAAAATATTTTCTGTAGGTTTGAAATGCAAGTGAAATCTAGGCTGTTCATACATGGAAGCAAAATGGAGAAAGAGCAATATTGAATGAGAGTGGGGGTATGTGTGAGCAGGAAATACTATTATTTTATCTGAACTGTTTTGTGGGCTAGAGGACCTAGTAAGTCTTTTCCATCTCTAATTTCTCTGCTTTACTTATCCCTAGTTTATCATTGAGGAATGGCTCACACAAATTCAATTAAGTATTTAACATTTTCCTTCCTGTAGCTCACTGCCTCACTGAGTCTTCATCCCATTTCAAATCTCAGCTGACAACATCTCTTACCTCTGGCTCCCACTTCTTTGCCCTTAGACCATTAACTCAGTAGCTTTGTGACTTAATCCACCGAAATATTTTGGATTCTCTCTTTCTTGCAAGGAGACACAAAATGAAGCTGTAGTGTAGGGCATTTAACAAAGCCCAGCTGCTGGCTGCAGGGCTGTGTGCTGCAGGAGATTAGCCCGCTGGTCTGGCAGCTCTGATGACCCCAGTTCAATGCTTCATTAAGTCGGGAATGAAAATGAGGTTTTACTTTCCATTGTTTATGTTCACTGGCTGGGTACAGCATATGGGGCTGAGTTTAGCAGAGTGCATTCCTGAGCTTGGGATGGGAAGAAGCTGGCTCTGACATGGGCCAGAGGAAGGGAAGACCTGTGCATGAGGAGTTAAGGGCTGGAATAGCAAAAGGTGAATGGGTTACAGGATGTGCAGCAGTGGTGCGCAGTGGTGCTCAGTCTCAGACAAAAATGATCACTCTGCTGGGCTTTGAGAAGGAAGTTTTAGCTGCTTACCACCTTGGCTTCTGTCCTCCTGTGTTTTCTGCCATTAGTCTTCTCGGTTTTTGCTCTCTCTGGCATATGCTACCCTCCCTTCCCACATACATGTTAATGCAATTGTATGTAAACTTGCTCAAGTTGAAAACCAATGTTCTTTAAAGGTTCAGGAGCAAGTCCCAGCTAAGTGCATAATTACATAGTACTTGGAGTAATTTTCCTTTTCCTCTGAAAATGCTCATTGGCTCTGATTTTTCTATCCGCAGATTGTAAGCTCATAATTAGCAGCAAATTACTCACACAAGTGACAAATTTTGTGCTTTCAAGTAAACAGGAAAAATACAGTTCACAAATTGCCTCGTGGGGGCACAGGCACCTGGCTTTTCCTGCTTCCATCTATCCCGCTTGTGAGAGGGATGGATGGATTAGAAAACATTTCTTCAAGGATCTTGGATGAGGATAACATTTACTGAGTTACCACAAAAAGCTATAAAGGGTGACTGCTGAGCTAATGCTGGCCAGTCCCTGAGGATTGTGTGGCTTGGCTGGGGGTGAGAAGGAAAGTACGTGGCAGAGGCACCTCGGGAGCAGAGGGTCTCCTGGCAGCCAACCCAGAGCACATCAATAAACCCTTGATGCAAGAACTGGAACTTCCCCTCTCAAGCAACATGAAATAATGTGGTCTGCAAAGTTGCTGCAGAGCACTGGAGGAAAATCAAAGTGCTGTGCTATTGTGGAGCAAGGGCCAGGCTAAGCCTTGAGGGTGGAATGAACTTCTTAAGCTGCAGTCTGGGCTTGGTGTGTGATGAAGCAGTGCCAACATGATTTGTTAATCGCAGTTAATTGTGGTTGCTGGAGGCGATAGCCCGGACAGAGTGGGTGGACTTCAGGGCAAACAAGCCAGTCATTTTCCAGTTTTAAGAGCCATCAGCTGAGAAATGGCTCCTGGAAGAAGCCCCAGAGATGGGTGTAGCTGGATGGAAGATCATCCTTTCTGACTGAGTATCTCAGAGAATGGCAACAGGCCTATTCATCTGATTAATGAGCAATACGTTTTCAGGGATCTGACCTGATGGTGAGCAGTGTCTCTACTACATAGCAAGAAGGTGTCTCAGAAAAAATTGCCACAGCAATTATCAGAGAGGTAGAGATGACAACGGAAAAGATATCTCTTCTGGGGTCAAAAGCTAGTTGTTTGACAATGTAAATTGTAAATACAAAGGAGGGATTATTGGAACATTCCATTAGCAACAGAAGAATAATGTGAGGAGGTTCTGCATGAGGGATATTGATTAGGTCTAGAGTAACTTTCAGAAACCAGCATGTGCGGTAGCAGAGTAAACCCTGTTTCCTGAACACTGTCATGGATGCTGCTGTGAGAGTGTAGGCATAAGCAAATGCAAAAGTCATATCCTTGTTTCATCTTCACTGGAAATTCAGGGGGGGAAACAGATAATCTACCCAGCAAGCAGAAAATTGCAGGAAAGGAAAGAAAAGGTGTTAAAAATGGAATTTAAAAAAAAAACACAACAAAACAAAAAACCAACCAAAAAAACCCCAAACAACAGGAAGAGATTATATAAAAAGAAAATGAAACCACGGGTTGCTGTTAGCCTGGGATCTTAATCCTTTTGTTATTACATATTAATATGTAAGGGATGTTTGCAGGGAAAGGATAGGATAAAACAATTAATATAGAGCATCCATCCAAATAGAGGCAATTCTTTCCTAAGCATAGTATCATGCAAATGCATTGGAAACAGAGCTGATCATAGAATCAATTCATATAAAATTCACTCACATTTTTAAAGGTAAACTGAAATTTTCCATTATATATACATAAATATATATATACTTTAGGAATATTGTTTAAGTCCTTAAATAATAGTACTTTGCACTATTGTAGCAACTTCATTCTGAAGAACTCAAAGAACTTTACAAAAATGAATGAAGCAACTTTCTCCAACCCACTGTGAGGGATATAACTGCTTGTGCTTTGTTATATGAAGGGGAAGGAGGGGAAAGAGCAAGACAGAATAGTTAAGCAATTTGACAAAAGTCACACAGTAGATCTGATGGTCTGAATGAATTTAAGAAAGAAGCTTCTAAGTTGCTGCAGAAAGTATGCAGCCTGGCTGATACCAGCTCTAAGGAGAATCAGGGGGTGGCAGATGTTTGCAGCAGCCCTCTGCAACAGGTGTTTGGGAAAGCAGAGCAGGAAAACTGTGATGAAAACAACACTAGAATGACAAAATATCTGCAAGTTGAAGATATAACAGGGCCTCTGGAAGGGCATTTGCCAAACCACTTCAATCTATTAGCACTCTTTGAGCATGTCAGCAAACATGGGACAAATGAAAATTGTCTGCCTTTTTTCACTTGGATTTTCAAAGCATTCTCGACAGCATCCAAACAAGAGAGTAGGCAATCAGGTACTCTATTAATGAGAACATCATGCCGTGGCAAACAGACAAGCTGGGTAAGCATCCAAAAAAACAACTACGTAATTTAGTATGAAGTCTGCCACTTCCAATGCAGAAAAATACGAGTAGCAGCATGCATCTATCTCCTAGAAATATCTCTGTTGGTTTGAAAGTTAATGGGCAACGTGGCAATGGCAAATAGTAAGGTGGAGATACTTGCAAATGGTAAATATTCTTTGTCAAACCTAGAAAAAGATGTGAGTAATCAACCACATAAGGGTGCAAAGTTTCCTGGTAACAAATACATGTTGGAAGGATTCATTTGAAGTATCCATGGGTACCTAGGTTTGAAATCAGAAAGATCTGAAATCTTTTGAGGCTGCAGTCTACATCCTTTTAGCACTGTGCTCCTCTGCAGTCAGTGCTCTCCATTTGTTGGGGCAGGCATAGGGAATAGGGTGGAGTTTCTTACTAAAAATGGTTTGAGATCAGTATGAGAGAGCATTATGTCCAGAATGCTGTGTTCAGTTCTGTATTCAAAGAAAATTATAGCAGAAATCAACAGGGCCCAGAAATAGTCAACACAATTGTTTCAAGGAATAGCATGACTTCCGTGTAGGAAGCAAATTAAATGGCAGGTGTATTTATTTTAGAAATCATATGAATAAAACAGGCATTCAAAATAGTTAGAATAAATTATGTAGAAAAGAAAATTCAGTGTTCCTATTTACCTTGTCTTTCACACTCTACCACCAAAGGCACATCTCATTAAACTGAGAGATAGGGAAAGTATTCCATCAAAGGGAATACTTTTCCTCAGGCGTCCTCATTCACCTGTGGAAATCTCTTCTACAAGATATCTCTGCGGTGCAGGGTGTGGAAGGATTCAAATAAGAAAGAGATATTTGTGGATATTGAAATTTTCCAGATTTACAATAGAAGAAGTTAAGATACAAATGATGAATATAAAAGCTTCACAGCTCCACACTATATCATGTCAGCCAACCACTAATGAGGGTGCTAGGGAAGCTATTTCCCTAAGCAGTGGTTATCCTTAACTGTTCAGCATGAGACTCTGAGCCTTCCTTTGTAACTTCTGCTACCCATCAACATCAAAGACAAAATACCAAAAAAATGGATAATTGCCCAGATCAGACGTGGCATTTCCTGTGTTCTTGAACCTTCTTTTCCTCTCTTTCTTTCTGTCATCAAGGCCAACCTTCCTGTCATCTAAAGTGCATGGAGGTACAGATGAATCCTTTAACATTTCTATTGGTGGTTTTTTGGCTCTTTTAAGCAATTGAACTCATGGAGCCCAGCATCAGCCTCACTGCCAATTTTGACTTGACCTGGTCACAGTTTTGCAAACACTGTCAATGCCAGCGCAACAGCCGAAATGGAAATTTTAATGATGTTAATGAGTAAAAGCTTAAGCTGTGCTTTCTGCACCTGGGCAGCAGAAGTGCATTTATAATTACTTTCTGAACAAGCCTCCTGGCTGCATTCTTTGTGCCCCAGGCAAGCAGTTAACTGAGGTTCCCTCCTTTCACCAGGATTATTTTTGAGTGAATACTTCTGCCCGTGAAAGCTGTTGGATTGACAGCTCTGGAGACTGAAGTCCTCTATTATGTGACAGAAGTGAAAAAATCTGTAACAACAGTTTTTATTAGGTCACCTAGTTCATCCCTCTGTCAACACAGGATTTTTCATTATAATATATTCTTGAGTGATTTCCACTGCCCCTATACTCCTCCTGCTCTTAAATATAAATCCCTAGGTCTTTTCCATTTTTCTGCAGTCTGTTCTTTACTGACATGGTAGAAAAAAAACTCTGTGTGTGTGAATGTGAAGATATGCATGTGCATCTTCCAGGCTCCCAGACTTCATTAGAAAAAGGCAACAGGAGAGTTTGAAATCTTCAGGCAAGATGCTGAGAAAATATCAGACAGCAATTTCTGTGGAACAATGATTTTCCTCCTGGAAGCATCCTGAAAAACAATGTTCTTTTCCTTGGTCTGATGCTAATGCACTACAGGTATTGTCTGAATGACCACCACCTTTTTACCAGCAGACCATCCTTAGAACTCATCACGGCAACTTTGCATTGTTTAAACAGAGAGAATTGAGGCACAGGGGGATTAAGTGACTTGTCCAAGCTTACAGTGGGTGAAATGAGTCTCCTGCCTTCTAGCCCAAACACTTAAATCCTCCTTCGGGACTGGTTGAGTAAAATTCAGCTACTGATGAATTTTTGTCCGTGACAGGATACTGGTCCCATTCCAGAGCAGTAGGAAGAGTGCTTCAAATCCTGCATAACATAGATTTCTGGGAATTCCAGTCTCCTCTTAGCCTCTTCAACCCTTGCATATTGATAGGATTTATTGCATCCATGTTGTAACATGAGGGTATTTCTTCCAGAATAGGTCCTTATCTCTGTCAAAGTCAAACCAACAAACAGATGATAATGGGAGCCTGCTTAGCCTCACGAGAAGGACTCTGACAGCTGTTTCTGTTTGTAGAATCACAGACTCACAGAATGGCTTGGGTTGGAAGGAACCTTAAAGACTATCTCCTTCCAGCCTCCCTGCCATGGGCAGCCTTCCACTAGAACAGATTACTTAGATGCGCCTTCCAGGGTTGGGGCATACACAACTTCCCTGGGCAACCTGTTCTGCTGCCTCACCACCCTCACACTATTTAGTACATGAATGAGAGTGGGAGTAGAAACTACACTAGAAATTACCAGTTTACAGAGATGCATTTTCTTTCTGTTTTGAAATCATGTATTTAGAAATCATTCCAGTAGTCAGCAGCAACTACCATACACCCTTTCTTATCAGACTCCTTTGATGCTACCAGTTCTTTTACTGGAACAGACTTGTGCTTGATAGCTTCCTCCAGAGAGGCACCCTGAATACCCTTAGCTTCAAAAGGGCATTACCAGTATATGAAATGGCCAAGACTACTGTCCCAGACATGATCCAGTTTGATTAGCATTTGGGTTCCTGCCATTTAATTCTCTACACTTGGTTTATAAAAGGATCTTAGCTGGCCAGTGTCAAGCAGCAGCCAAATGTGTTCAGTCAAGGAACTACAGCTGATTTATTTATTGCTGTGCACATGGATGGATCCTAGACTGCATGCCCAAAAACCGAGGGCATCTTCTGCTCTCACACTACAGAGCATATGTCCGTCATGCAGCGCATCTCATGCGGAAATTTCCAGGCTTGCACGTCATGATTTCACTTTGGTTTCAAAGGCACTGGAGCTTCACTGTGTGGTGCTGGCTCCAGGGAGCTGGTCCTGCTGGGAGCAGTCTGCTGGCATTGCTATGCCGCTCCCATGACGTGACCTAATGTCTCCATGCGACTCCCTGCTGGTGGGCTCGCTCAGCGCTTCAGCACAGCAGTTCACTGGGCGGTGTGGACGTGCCCTCGGGTCACTTGCCAAAGTCATTTATTCCTCCCAGCTCATGCCATGACAATAATGCAGCAACCAGACATGGTTGTTGAAAAAGAGGGTGATCACATGAGGATGCAACAGTCTTGAGGAGTCCCTACAGGAGAAGGGCTGGCTCAAGAGAGTCAGAGGATGAGCTGAGCTTAGAAAAGAGACTAAGACTGGGGGCAGCATCTGTTGGGATTTCACTCTGCAGGAGAAAGGTACATGCATGGGCCAGATTCAGCAAAGAAATAAAGGATATTGGAAGTGAACCTATGCTGAAAAAAAATCAGCAAGGCACTTTAAAGAAGGTGAGAATCAGGGTGGTAAATAGGGGTTGTGTTAGATATCTGAATCAAGCCTGGCCACCTGGCCTCCTTCTGTCTTGTATTGTTACTTTGCGCTCAGCAGAACAAGGTCTGGCTCACTGTGCAGACACCTGGAGCCTGCCTGATCCTGGAAGAGATACTGGGCCTGGCTCCCATCCACCCTCACGCACCACAGACCAGCCAAGGACTGGAGCTACAAGGACCACCCTGGGGTCTCATCCACACCATACCCACAGTGCTCATCCAGAATCACACTACCTTGTGCCCTGGTAAAATTCATGCCCTCTCTAAGTGAACAATTTCCAACAGAGTAACATAAGTGATTCATTCTGTCTTACAGTCTTTCACATGTAAATATTTTATATTCCTATTGAATATTTTTGGATGATTATGAATTCTTGATGTGATGAGGACCTTGCTATGAAATGCAGGCAATACCAAGGACTCTGCAAGGAGGAAAATCATCCAAGAATAAAAAAGATATCATTACAAATGACAAATTAGGAAGAGCTGGGGTAAAAACACAGGTACATACCACTCTTCTCTTATGTCTGGACATTTTCAAGAACTGTCTGGAGCTCACATAATGACCTTTGCGTGTGGATTGATATGGAATTGCCTGCCTCTCACCCCTTCCCTCCCTTTCTCTCTCTGTCTCTTCTTCCCATTCAGTTTTAGTCTCACTGTTCCTGTTGAAAGATGCAATACCAATAGCCCGAGGGACCCAAGACAGAAGTCACTGCAGAGCTTCTGCTCTGTCTGCAGTGTGATCTGTTTCTGCAGTGCACCCAGAAACCCAGACTGAGCCTCTGAATCCATGCATTGAAGTGAGACTGAAGGTAGAGAATTTCTACAAAAGAGATAGATCCTGAAAGGGTCTGTACAAAACAATGATTACTTTTATAATCCTAGTATTGATAGAGGCAGTATAAGCCTCATGTACAAGTACCAAAATGTCTCAGTGTCAACAGCAGGGACCTCTGGTAGGTTGCAGTGATCTCTCTTCTAGGTCTCAATCATCCAGTTGGTCAGAACGACATGCACACATACAGAAGTGAAGGGGTGAAAAATGTTAAGTCTCAGTGAAGTTAGGACAAGGTTTGTCAGCAGAAATGTATCCTCTTCATTTGAACTGAAATAACCAAAGGTGAGTTATAATTAATGTTTTACCCTATGTATCCATATATAAGCTTGGCTTCTCTTCTAAAAGTCCTTGCCACGAGCTAAGAAAGGGATTTGTAATGCCAACTGTTTTCATGATGTCCTGACTGACAAGATGTCAGTGTCTGTGGGTCATCACAAGCCAGCTGGGGCCCTACCTGCTGGTTGAGATCTAAAAGTACATGAGCCTAAGCCTATCTAAAGGGCACATAATTTGTGTTGTTGGTATGTCTAACTAAATTAGGAATAATGGTCTTTTGAAGGTTTCTCTAGGATCCTTGTCCTTTGTCCAAGGTCCCAGCAGCTGCATCTCCATAGAAATCCTATGACAAGGAGTCACACTATCTGTGCAAGAATAATTTCTCAAAGCCTGTAGGCAATGGAAAGATGCCTCAGACTTCTTTATGTGAGAGAAGAGAACATTATCTTTGCCAGAGTCAAAGCTAATTTGGACAGGCCTAAACTAAAACGTTGACACAGAAAATTCCTATCTGACCCATCTTCCAGACCCGTCCACCTCTGCTCATGCTTCCCTCAGCAGTCATATGCAAGCATAGCCCCCCTATGACTGTGTGCTTAGCATCTTGTCTGCAAAACAAAACATCCCACTGTCTACCAGGGAAATGTGGCCAACCAGCACAGCAAGGGAAGTTCTCAGCTGAAAAAGCCTAGATAAGGACTGCACAAAGGACCCTGGTTATCTGGTCCCTGTTGTGCTGGTATCAAAGTCCTGCACTGAGCATTAGGGTTTCCATCTGTCCCCAGGGTGTAGTACACTGACTTTGCTTGAAGAGCAATTTAAGATTGATGAATTCACACATTTTAAATCAACTGCAAGCATCTGGGCTTGCCCCTTGATGGAGGCTATTAACTTAATGAAACTGAGAGGCTGTGAAGTCAGATAACAGACATTAGAGTCTTTATTTACCTAGAGATTTAAGGAGACCTTTCTGAGATAGCACATGGCTTCTCTTTTGAGAAGTGTAAGCTACTGCCTAGCAGCTCTTCCCAGGCACATGCACACATGCACTCAAGCTGCCAGGAAGGCACTGGGTGCTGACAAGTGCTCATTCCCTCTCAAGTTGGCTGATGAGTGGTACATTGTGGCCCAAGGAGAAAGGATTATTTTAAAAGCCCAATTTCTGCTGCACTAGGTGTCTAGTATGAAAGGAAGGACACCCAGGAAACATGGGGGTCCCACATAGCCAACCCCCCAAACACGATGACTGATGGATGCTGTTTGACAGGTGAGTGCGAAGCCACTCAGCAAGCCAACAGCAGGGCTAAGGGTACAGCCTGACTCTCTCAGCTGCTGCCTGGCTCTGCTGGCCACCAAGCACCACAGCCTTCCATCATACACTTCAAATGGAAGAGCCAAAGCAGTTCTCCAGCTGAGTGAGCCAACGTTTAGCAGCCGCTGTGATCCCCTGTTCCCCACCTCATGGTTAATGCATACTGTGTAGCACAGGCCTGCTCATTCTGTGTACAAATGTTGTCCATTTCAGCTGCCATGAGACCGAGTCTCTCTGATAAGCTCAAACATTGTGTTTCCTGCCTTTCTCCCACTCCCACACACAGGTACAGTGACAGCGTGCACAGTTCAAATGCTCGGGTGGCTGCTCACGAGGCGGGAGAGGCTCGGCCATCTGGCTTGCTGATTTCAGGAGGGAGAGGGGAGCAGCAGAGCAGACACCCAGCACATACAGCAATCCCCAGGCACCTGCTCACACAGAGGCAGTGATGCAGCTCGCCCCACACAGCATCCCAGCATCGGTGGAACCCCCAGGGAAAGAGCAAGGAAGACCAGAGAAGAGGATGGATAGGAAACAGACCTAATGACCCCCAGAGCCACTTGCCTCCTTGGCAGTCAGTTCAAGGAGAGAGGATGTCTGGAAAAATAAAAATGCACCAGTTCTGAGTCCCTGCCTTCACTGCAGCCAGTTTACACAGCACTGAAATCCTGCCAGATTGCCTAAACCATGGAAATTTGCAGTGAGAGCTGTTAGGGTTTGGGAGTAGCCTCCTAAAAGGCAATAAGGATGCCCTGCTCCTCAGGTAATATGGAAGAGCAATCTTAAATGAAGCGCTGGTGTTTGGATGTGTTTGTAGTTATGCCTCCTTTATTTGAAAATAGACCCTTACTCAGTCACTGAAGTGCAACAGGGCAAAATCTTTATAAGTCACTTTTGTCCCAGAAAACACACTGCAGACCCTGGCATATCTTGCTCAAATGTACTTGGGCTACTCCCAGCACCAGGCAGAAGAACTCTCAGAAGCATGTGATAGAGGATTTAAATGTCAAAATAACTAAGGAGTATTAGGGAATTTATTTTGGCTAAATGACATATGTTTCAATTTGCACAAGGCTGAAGATGATTCCATTTAAGGTCTTATGCAGATGATTCTTGCTCTTGTTCACCTAGATCTAACCATGTCTTTTCAGAGAAAGGACAGGGGTCAGACTGAAACACACTTTCTATTCAATTCTCTTAAAAAAAAAAAAAAGGAGCAGCTAAACTTTACCTTTTAAATTCTTTCCAGTTTCCAGTTTTCTTCTTTTAGTGATGTAATACCACTTTGGATTTTCCTGTGGGCTGAAAGCATTAGTTAGACTGTAGCAAAAAGACTAAATTTAAATTCCAGAATGATCTTCCATCTGCAGGAAGTTTAAATCAAATATTATATCCAAGTTCTTGTTTATAGGCACAACGGAAATGCATGCACATGTACATATATTTTTATATATGTATTTAAACCCAAGAATCTGTTGCTAGTATAATCGAAGTCTTAACAGTGTAATCCAAGAATAACACTCCAGATTTGACTGGAGCACAAAAAGGAAGCATACTTCTGTACAGCAAAAAAGCTCTCAGTAGTAATAATGCTCTTTAAAACTTCTCAGTTGGCACCCCTTTTCCTACTCCTATGCTCCCCTTTCCACTGCTCTTCTGGGTCTTGATGGTGGTGATTTCTCTCTGGTGGGAGGGGATGGGGTTTGTCTTCAACATCTGGAGTCCTTAGCTGGAAAAATATGATGTTAATTTTGATGGCTCCTTCTTCCTCACTCTAGGGTCCTGTTGTGGTCTTTTTTATATATTTGCTTCTACACTTTGCTCCTTTTTCATTGGTCTGCCCCCCCACATTACATCCAAATGTATCAACTTCTTCTTGTTCCCTTAGTTACCTAAGATTACCGGGTTTGGGTAGCTCCAGAACACCCATCCAGCTGCATTTCTTGACTGGCTGTTGCTGAGAGGTTTACAGCCATGCAGCAGCCTCTGCCCCAACTCTTGCCATCCCATACCTGTGCTCTTCTAAAGCTCTTCATGCCTACAAAACTGACAGATATCCACCTGCCACACAGCCCTGCTGGTGATCTCCAGGCATTTTCGCTCAGTGTTGTTCTTTACTGTCACGAGAATCCTGAAGACCAAACATAAAGACAGGGAGCTTTTTCTTTTAAATCGCTGTGGCTTTCATTCCTCTTACCTGTTGTCTTCCACCTCTAATTAAAGTGCAAGGACAATGTCATGAGGATGGTCAAGTTGTATCTGGACTGAAAAATTTGTTTCCCAACCCTGTCACCAACTTACAGCTGACATCAGACAAAAACACAGTGTGTGCCCTTTTTTTCCCCCTTTGTAAGAAAAGGATGACATCGTTTGTGTTACCTCTGAAGAGACTTGAAGGAAGGACAGATAATGTATTGACCCAGGTTTGCAGATGAGCTCTGACAACTCAGAGAGTGAAGGAAGGGGCTAAACTACAGTCGTTCCCTAACCAGTTTTTCACTGGTTGCAAGCCCTGGCCTGGAGAAGAGAAATCTTGGGGATCACCAACAATGGGAAATGTAGGTAATCCCTTAGGGATTATCCACCTGCAGGGGATAGTGAAAGCACAATGATTCCCCACTTTTCCCATACCCCTCATATGGTCAGTGCCAGGGCTGGTCTGGGGATGATGACTTAATACACAAGACCTGTGCCAGCTGAGT
The DNA here is from genome assembly GCA_013400515.1 of Erpornis zantholeuca. Classification (NCBI taxonomy): domain Eukaryota; kingdom Metazoa; phylum Chordata; class Aves; order Passeriformes; family Timaliidae; genus Erpornis; species Erpornis zantholeuca. The sequence continues at coordinate 444,982 of VZTN01023770.1, forward strand.
GTGGGGAACTCCTCAGCAGTCAGGTACCCATCCCCTCTGGCAGGACAACAGGATGGAAAAGGTCTGATAACCTTTCAGAGGCTGTAATAACAGCAATAAGAGGAGCTGGCTCTCTTGCAGCCTGCCTTCCAGAGAAAGAATTTCTTGCTGAGATTCTCATCCTAATTCACTGCTTCATGCCTCCTGGGCTGCAACTACAGAAGAATGCCATTGTGCTCAGAAACATTTCCAGTGTATGGCTTCTGGCTCCATTATTAGAAAATTGTGCATTATCTACTGGTGAGTGACTTGAGTGTTAAAAGTCACCCACAGTGCCCTGTGCCCTGTGCACACAGGGGGTGCAGCCTCTGGTCACTAAGATCCAGCACTTTGTTTCAAGCCACGTTTCCTCTCCATCACTGTGTCGTTCCACCCACCGCACACCAGCCATTAATGCTGTGTACCAAAGAGCTGCTCCTGCTCACCGTGGTGCAAATGGGAAGCAGTCTTGCTGGCAATAGATGGAGGGTGGGGGAAAGCAGAATTCAGCCTTCCAGTTCTCTGACACACCTCCTGCAGCAAACACGAAAAATACCGTAATACAAAATAATTATGTCTCCTACATCTTACCTTTCAGCATTGGGGAATAGTTATGGACCTGGATGCAGCCCATATCCTGAGTCCTGCCTTTTCAACACAGCTGATAATAGGTATCAGAGAAAAAAAGGAAAAAAAGAAAAGAGCAATGAAATGATAACCATTCCTTCCTCTATTCCCTGCCGGAGGATTTCCTCCCTTTGGTTGTTGCAGAGTCAGAGAAATAGCAGACTGATTGACTGTCAGATTTCTTCTTTGGCAACTGTCAGATTTCTTCTTTGGCAACTGGCCTTCCTGCCTTTTCCCTTCTCCTTTCTTCTCTTGGGAGATTGCTCCTTCCTGTGCCCTCACCTTTGGTTTTTGTCCTGCTTGGCAGAAGCAGCCAATTCCTCATGTCAATCTGAAGTCAATCTGAAGTGGTATTGGGGTGGTCGATATGGGACCCCTTTAGCTTCACAGGAACACAAAATCACAGAATCATTTAGGTTGGAAAATACCTCAGAGATTATTAAGTCCAACCTATGACCAAATACCACTTTGTCAACTAGACCAAACCACTGAGTTCCATGTCCACACTTTCCTTAAACACCTGCAGAGATGGTGATTCCACTGTGTCCCTGGGCAGTCCATTCCAATGATTAACACCTTCTTCTGTGAAGAAATTCCCCCTGACATCCAGCCTGAACCTCCCCTGGTGCAGCTTGAGGTTATGTCCTTGAACTTTTCTCTGGGGAAATGAAGGGGAACTCTGTAGAGGAGAATAACCAAACCAAAACCATTATCATTTGTGAGAACAATAATTATTATATCCACTGTAAACTACTCTAACCTATTCCTCCTTTCCCCCATCTGCCAGGTTACATGTCCTAGAGGGACAAATATAGCTTGAAATGAGAAGCCACCCCAAACTGAGATGTCCTGGAGCTACCTGAGGACATGCCATGCCTGTAGGAGCAGCTGGAGCAATAGCCCAGTCCATGGGCAGCTACCTCCAGCTACCACAAGAACTTTTTCAGCTGCACTGCCCAGATACCCTGGGTGAATACATCATTTACCCTGTAATACCTGAGGTGGATTTTACAAGGTGTAACTTCTGTTTTGCCCAGGAACAAACCCAGAAAGGCAGCTACCCAGAAAGAGAGCCCTGAAGTATAACATCTCCCAGCTGTGAAAAGTTCTGCATTGCCTGCTGCTCAGAGGCAGGGAGGGCCATGGCCACATTGTAACTGTGCAGCCACATGCTCCTCAGAGAGCAGGAGAAGACCCCCAGCTTCTGGGTCTTCGAGCTGTTCACAGCCCTGCCCTGGATCTGCCTTCCCCACTGTCTTCTCCCTTGGAGCAGAATTAGACAGTGCTTCTCCAGCCAGGCTGGCCCTGCCCCATGTATTTAGCCTTTTCACTCCGTCATAGCTGGATTACCCTCCTGCTCATCTGGACAAGCTGATTAGTTAAAGAACTTGTTTCATCCTTCTCTAGGGCTTTATTATTCATCTGTCATTTCCCTCTTTATTACCACAGTAAGCTTCTGCCTCTCCAGCTCTTTCCATGCTTTCCACTCACTGTCCCCTTCAGTTCCTGGCCACCCAACTTTGCCAGCCTTTCCCAGCTGGGGTGAAGGTGCAGAGCCTTCCCATTCACCTCAGTGTTATATTTCCCCATATCCTTTCACCTCCTTCCTTCAGATGTTGCCTTTCACCTGAGTTAATCTCTCATTTATTCCTTCCTTACTCCCTTCTGTTTCATCCCCCTGGGTCCATGTTGGTCCCATGCACAGCACTGTGCTTGAAGACTCTGGCGCTCTTGCACATTCCAACACAACTGGAGGCACTCTCACGGGCTTTTCTCACTGTGCTTCGTATTCCTAGGTCAGGAGTCAAGGAGGAAACTGTATGCAGGTAGGTGTCCTATAGAACACTCACACATTTGTGCTTCTGGCCAAAAGGAGCTTTGGACCATGAAACAGATGCTCCAGGACTTTGAGGTCCATTGGAATGAGCAGTACTGAACCTGGCAGCTTTCCTCAGCCTTTTGCAGACCCAGCAACACCACTCCCTCAGCTGCCTTTCTCATCTCGGCAGCTGGAACATGGCCTTACTTCTCCTTGGCTCTGTCTAATTTGCTGGTTACCTGATCCTGACCATCGCTCCTCGCACCTGCCATCTCCTCTCTCTGCTGCTGTCCTTCCAAGTGTCCCTGCACATCCTTCTCTGTCTCTGACCAATACAGGCAAACACTCCAAACGGTGGGCAATTGAAATGTATCTTTAGGGGGAAAAAAAAGCAAAAAGAGCCTATAATTATGCTGCCCCTGTGGCTGCCAGCAACAGCCCTGATCACTTCGAGTGTACATTGTGACCCCTTTTGCCATGCTCCATCTGTTTGTTTTTATAGTTTGAATTTGCAGCAGCAGTAAAAGGACCATGTCTCCTTATTTGTATCTACAGGGTCTCCTGTGCAATCCACCCCAGTTCTGACCCAGGCCTTGCTCTACAGGAGAGATCAGGAAGAAAAACAATAAAGAGTGGGAGCCACAGCCCACAGCATAGCCCTACCTTTGGGAGCAGAATAAGACAATTAGGGAAAGGATTTTCAAATAATCCAAATGAAGAATACAAGGGAATAAATATTCAATATTCCCCTCATGCAGTTTCATTCTCTCTAATAATCCCTACTGTTTCTACAGCACCTTTCAGAAGAGAGCAGTGCATAAATGCAAAATGTGGCTCCTACAGGCCAAGATCCTCCCTCTTCCCCAGTGGGGTTACGAGTGTGCTTCTAGACCCAGGACATGAGCGAGTCCTGTCAGTGGCAGCCACAGCTGTAACCCTGTGGAGCTCTGCTGGAAGGATATAGTCTGCTTAAGCCATAGCTGTGGCCGTATTTCCTGTTCTTACTCCCCTTGACTGCACAGCAACAGCCCTGATCACTCCGATCATGCAGAGATTATGGACTTAGAATACAGTAATGCTCTGTTTAAAATTGAGTAAAACCAGTTCGCACTTTTTACAGCGCAGTCCATGTTTTTGTCCCTCTGGGGGCTCAGCAAGCACTCTTCTTGTGGGCAGAAGGTGCACTGATCATAGCCTTCCTTCAAAAAACCTCTGCATTACACAGACAATTTCTCTGTCCTCCTCTTGCCCAGACATTTTCAGGTGTCAGGCTCCACTCAGGAATTTCCAGCACAGAGTGGTATGACAAACACCAGTGTCCAGGCTAGGTGAAGGGGAATTGAGGACAGGGGGAAGGGACTGATGCATTGCTGGTGGATTGGACTGGCCAGAGAGAGGGAAGGACAGGCAGAGGGGCTGTGTGTTCCTGTTGGAGGATGCTGGAGCCAGCACCTGGGATATCTGCTGGATATTTTGGAGGGGGAACATTTAACCTCTGTGTGTGGAGAAAGGGGAGGATTTCAACACTCCGGTTTTCAAACCTTTTTCCTCTTGTCTGATGAACAGTTGAGATTATAAACCAGAATTAACAAACCATGCTCTTATTGGGCAGATAATATTTGTGAACAAAAGGTTACATATATATACATATATCTCAGGGAATGGGCCACCTGCAGAGCATCTGCAGCCTTCTCCCCTCTCTATAAGCAAACTTGGTCTAGTTTCCTTCTTAGTAGTCTAAGGCTACCTGCAAGCAACTGGAGGAAGAGGGAAGAAGTTACCAACATGCTGGATCCCTGCTTCTAAGAGTACTTGAGTGTATTTGGGTAAAAAGAAATCCCAGTTGCAAAGGATGGATCCAGATAAATCTTATTCTGGGACCTGATAGGCTTATTGGGGATTGTGTTAGCTTCCAGAGACTTGGACAAAGGAACTACATTCCCTTCACAAATTCTCTGGATTATATAACCTTTCTCAATTTTCTGCAAAATCAGCCATGCGTATAGAGAAAGCACCTGATTTGTAAAGTGTTCTTAGGGTGATTTTATACAACTCAGTTTCAGGTCCTGCCTCCCAAGAGGAAGACAGGATGGCATTTCGGAAAGGCATTTTTTTAGTAGCTTCTATGTAACCATGAGTGCAGCACTGTGTTGTGGCAACCTTGGGAGGAGAAAGGAGCAAAATAAAGAATTGCTGAATAATCCAGGTTGGCAGTGGCCTTCTAACTCCTGCTAACTTCAAAGCTGAGTTGGGTGATACATGGCCTTGTGCAGATGAGTTTTGAACATCTTCAAGGCTGGGGGGTGCCCAGCTTTGGGCACCTCTGGGTGATCCACACCAGACGTGGTGGTTGGGTGACCACAACCTCGCTGGGCACCTCTCTCATGATCACCCTCCTGGTGAAAAATTTCTTCTTATGTTCAACTGGAATTCCGCATGCTGCAAGTCATGTGTGATGACAGCCTTGTGCCTTTTGACCTCTGGGAAGAGCATTTTCGCTATCAACCCTTTTAAGCAGTAGAAAACAGCAGTTACATCTCCTGTTTGTCTTCCCTGCTTGAGATTAAACTGAGCTTCCCTCAGCCTCTATCTCTGCACTGTGTACTGCAGCTTCCAACCACCCTGGCAGCCCTGGACTGGTTTCCCTCCAGTTTGCCAAGCTCTTTCTTTCATAGAGCAATCTCATACTGGGCACTGAACACTGGACACTAGGTATGTCCTCATGAGTACCAAACAGAGGGACTAATCCCTTCCCCCAATTTGATAGTCAGCTCAGTTTCCCAGATCTGCCCCTAATAAATGCACACCATGGATGTGTCCTCAGCAGTTCTGCACCATGCACTGCATACATGTCAGAAAAGGAAAAACTTACTGCTGAGTGTCAGACAAAATTTCCTTTAATACAAAAAAAAAATAAATAAAACACTTGAAATAATTAATGTTTGAAAACTACAAAGAGGGAAGAGCTTTTATATGCCCAGCAACATTTTAGGGCAAATTGTGTGTGTATGCTTGTGGGGTGTGAGTAGGTGTCTGAGTGGATGTCAGTAACATTAGAAAGGAATTCTTGATGGTTTTCAAAATAAAACACATTAAAGATCTAGCAGTATGAAATACCAATTATTATGAAGCACGATCTCATTTCTGAATCTGGTATGAATTTCAGACTCTGCAGCTATTACATTTTGAATAAATAGCAATTAACATCTAAGGGTTTTCTACTTCTTTTAATTCCTTTTTTCCCCTCCTGACTTCTGGATAACAGACAAACTTCAGCCATTCTGAAATTCAAATACCTCTGAAGAGAATGTCAAGATCTCTACATCACCACTAATGAAAAAAAAATCCCAAGCACATTATCCAACTTTGAGATTTTGTTTTATCTTCCTGGACTGACAAGCGCTGATCATTTGTGGGTTGTCATTTATTGCAGTGTGAAATGCCTGCAAATCTCGTACTGACTTTGCAGCTGATTTGTATTTCAGCTTTTCATTCCAGTGCCTCACTGTCAGTTTGATACATTTTTTCCCCTTGTTTGTATGGTAAGACACATAGCAAAGTTTTGCAGAACATGTTCTGCTGTCAGTGGTATCTGAACAATTCCACTTTCTGTGGTTCACTGACATACACTGTGGTTCACAGACATACAAGTACACATGCTAAGTCTCCAGGTTGTGCCTGAAGCATCAGATGTGGGATGCCCCCATCAGCACTGGAACATGTGAAAATGCAGTATGGAGATGAAGTATGGAGAGCTGAAGTTTCGGGTCACCCTTCCAGGTCCGTGATAGTGATGTAGGAGATATAACATGGAAAACCAATGAAAATATAGTTATCAAAGAAAAAAACCTCTAATTCTCAGGTGGTACTTTTTCCTTTCACTAGAAAATCCTTTCTGACCCATCTTCTTCCCTTAATGTCTCCAGTCAGTATGTCTAACATCTACAATCAGAAAAAAAGTCTTGAACATGAGATGAAACATCCACATCAATGAATCAAACCATTCTTTTCAGTTTATGAGCTCCTTTAAAAAAATTCCAATGTAAGTGTTATTTATTTCCTGTAGAACAAATGTAAGACTGCATTCATGTTTCTTTGTTATCACCTGAAAGTCCTGTGGGAGCAGCCTGTGGACTTCCAGGAATCTGCAGAGCTCAGACTGAAAACTATTGCAGTGATGTATACGTAATGGATATGCAGCCTGCAGAGCAGCTGTTGGACTGCTATTCAGCAAGATATGAAAGCTTTTGAATAGACAAAACACTTCACTATTAACCTCTGTTTAATAGAAAGCACTGTTGCTGGAGGACTGATGGAAGTTTCGCTCCTGAAGGGGAAGCAGTGCTGCAGCCCACTTGATCCTGGAACACATTAACCTTACCAAGCAAGCCATGCCAATAGACCAAGACCAGGTACTCCTGTGCTAAAGAAACCACAGTCTGCTCCTCTTTCACACAGGACCTCCAAGTGTACTATTCAGACCTCCTCTGAAGCAAGCTGCGGTGTGGGCAATGCCTCCAGAGAGTGACACAGACTCCAGTCAGTTGTCCTTTACCCTCTATTATTCCCGCTTTACTCCATGTTATCCTTCCCCTGGCATGGTGGGAAATCTGGACAAAAAGAAGTTTCCTGGAAAGTTTCCTTCCTGCAAGTGCAGGGGTTTCCTGCAGGGATGCACCCTCTGCTGTGGTTTCCAGGGGGCAGAAGCAGCGAGCTGAGTGGTGTTGCTGAATCTTAATTCATGGCCATTAGCAGAGGTCACTTTCAAATGCTTCTCCCTTAATGAAATGCTGGCTGTTCCTTCCTGGTGTTTCATTAAATCACAAGCTGGAGCAGGCAAAGATGCACTGAAATAAAAACAGGGAAAGAGGGGTCCCATCTGGGTCCCTCTGAGGTCTTCTGGGACTCCCCTATCTCCTGCAGCTGGAACTTTCCAACAGCCCACAAAAGAATAAAGAAACTATTTCTTGTGTTAAAGGGTTTTGTTGTTGTTGTCACCTTTTCCCAGTGCCGTGCCCAACGTTCCAAAGAGAGAAGTGAATATTTGATTGCAGTAATTAGTTAATCAGTAACTGGCATAATTTTTTTCCCTGATTAATGCTCTGAATAATCATTGCAGCCCTATCTGTAGGCAGTCCTGTTATCAGAGTCACTTTGAAAACAGCTTTGAAATGATAGAACTGCATCCCTACAGATAAAATTAGACAGGTCAGATGCTCCACCCTCCAAAAACTGCTCTTTCATTGAAAATGGCCAGGGGAAAAGAGAGATCAAAAGTGCATTCTCTTCTCTCAGCTCACTCATTTGCACTTCCCTGTAAGTACCATTCTGGAAAAACCTGGGGAATTAATCCACGTGGAAAAATCTCAAGCTCACATGGCAGATGGAGGCACAGGATGGGCCTTCCAGGAAATGAAGACCAGGAAAAACATTTATACCAAGACTAATCTATCTCTGTTCTTAGAGCTTATTCCATTTCTCCAGGGGAATGCTGAAACAGAGGACCATATGGTGATCTCAGGGAAGGGCAACCTCAGTGTGGACTCTGTGTGTTTATACAAATATAGAGTACAAGTATATAAATAAAATGGTTTTTTAGATCTATACTACACTTTTGTATAATGTGTGTTTCATGTGCCTTAGTCATATAAAATGTGCATGCATAAGATAAACATTAAAACTAGCTTCAGAGAAAGAAAAAGATGAGATCTTTTCCACCTCGCAGGAGTTAGACCAATTCCTAAAGCAGTGTCGAAGTTCAAACCAGCCTACTTTGGAGGGATGAAAAGTGCAACTCCAAAAATTTTTTGTAACAAATTATTAATTCTGAAAAACTGAATCTCTCCAGAAGAACATCCCAGGCTCAGAAGCAGTCATTTCCAAGAGGAAGACTTCTGTGAGAGGAACAGCACAAGTGAATATATGCAATGCTCAGAATGCTCAGCAGAAGATAGTGCTCAATGGAAAGGGCCCACCTGTCAAAACCATGGCTTCTCCAATTGACTTTGAAAACCTGGACCTGAGTTCTACTCATCCCTGGTCAGAGCTGTAGTCTCCTGCACATGAGCTATCTTTAGTGTCCACTCCCAGGCTGTCACCGCCCACCAAATAAACTTGATAGAATGGAAGTTTTCCTTTTTGTTAGTTTTATCCTGTGAAGCAGGAATATTTCCAAAATCCTGAGGGTGCTGGGAGGATGAGATACTATTTCCTGACACTTGGACCACCCGCCCACAGAACCTGTAACATCTGCAATGGGCACATCAGTAGCTGTGTGAAGACCCCATCAGCAACAGTAACTTGATCACCACAGATACAAGTGGAATCCCCCTACTTCTCAAAAAACCACAAGGTGTAAGGTGGAAATCAAAGGAATTTTTTAGAGAAGAGAGAAGCAGCAGATTGTGTGCGAGGACAGACACTACATCATTCAGAAGAGCTGAACCCAGCTACACTGTGTGACCCCACAGATATCAGCAGCAAAGGGTTGAAAGAAACTCTTCTGAAACCAGGATTTCCTGTAATGTGCCTAAAGAAATATATTGATATAGTGTGATACCACAAGTAAATCAGGAACAATGCAACAGTATTACAATCAGACCATCTTGTCTTTATCTAAACTATGTCATTGGTTATGTAATAACTGAACTAAAAAACTGTGTCTGCTGGCTTCTTGGCAATGAGGCCATTCCTTCTGACCTTTTGCTTGTGGAAAGTCTCAAATCATTTGTCTTGCACCTCCAATATTTCCTGGACATTTAACTTCCACTTAGCCTGCCTAATGCTGAGCTGACAAAAGCTGTCTTGGTAATGGGTACTCATATGTGCAAATCTACTACCTATACTCCTATCATATTCCATTTCTAATGATTATTGTATCATATTTCCTACTTTCTCTTATGCTTAATACTATACTTAGACTTACTAAAAGAGTCAGGATTAAATGACATGTGAACAGCTATCAGAATGGATAATACTATTCCTCTTGCGACAGGAAGACTCCCAGAGTGATATGGTCTGGCTGGCTGATGCATTTGTAGTCATAAGAAACTGAGCAGACAAATCCCTCCTCATTTCTGTCTCTGGAGGAAGGAGAGCTGCTTAGAACTGCTTTCTGTCTGCTTAATGGGTAGTGGCCACTTAAGGGGGTGAATAAAGCAGTGACTGGAGAGGACCCTTGGACATCTCTGTCTCATTCTTGTATTTGGAAGAGCCAGGTCACTTACTAGTAAAGCCAGTGAAAACTATGAGATTCAGTCATGTTTTTATGATTTCAGAAATAGCTACCCTCTTCCAAAGACTGTTGCTGCCTTAATAATTGACCTGGTCCTGCCAGTATACAGATATCTGCAGAAGGGAAAAGATGAAAATTCTCTGATATTTACTCCCTCTCATTCCAGTGGGGATGCAAATACAGAAGGTCATGACCTCCCTTGTCCATTTATTTAACTAAGGGAATTTCTGCCTGGAGCTGCCTGGCAAACCCAGACTGGGGAGAACTCGGGCTGCTGTCCTGTCCCTGCTGGTGGCAACTCCACAGCCCCAGGAGACTCAGACTTCACTGGAAATGCAGGGAGCAGAAGCAGTGTTAAATTTAGACGACGTTCATTTCTGCTGTCTGAAGGAAGAGTGAGCAGCTGCCTATGCCCCGGATTCCACATCTGAGCTGTCTCTCTCACGCTTGGATGCTTGGGCATGCAGAAAGCCTGGGAAAGAAGTAGGGGCAAAGGCAGGAAAGCTGGAGGGCCTCTGTGCAATCTCATCCCCAGGGAGAATCTCTGCAGGCTTGAATGTATTTTTAATCTGTTCCATCAGCAATAACAAACAGTCAGAAGAAATAATAACAGGGATTTTGCTGTGTATGAACTTGTTATCATGAAATGTAATCTCTCGATCAAATTAGAGCTGTGTTCACACATTCTCTTCGCTGACCTTGGGCTCATCAAAAGAAAAACATTTTCTTTATAAGGTGGCCTGTCACCAGTGTGTCCTTTAATCAGCCACCTAAGCACTCTGCCCTTGTAACTACCTCTTTAATCTGTTGACTCCTTACTCTATCTGAGTCAACAAGTGAGGTCAAAGCAACATGAGATGTTTTCTTTAACGTGAGATGCCCCATAAAAACCACAGTTGAGTCTGATTACTATCTTGTTTCTTCTGTGCCTGAACCAAATACCAGGTCAGAAGAGTTGCAGTCCATCCTGGATTTATCCTATTGTCTTAGATGGCCAGGAGAACCTCTTTCCTTCATACTCTTAACTGATGTGTAACTAAGAACTGAAAAGCAATTTCTATAGTTCACAGCATGGGTGTGAACAGTTGTTGGATATCTTGGGTGGAAGACACTCACTCATCATTCACCGAGGCAGAACTCCTCAGACAATCAATTCAGGATGTCAGACATCCTCCATCCCACAGTGCCAGTGCTCAAGAGCTCACAAGGAGCTTACAGCTACTGCATCTGCTTGCTGGGGCAAAATGATAAATGTCTGGGGGGGACTCCTGAAGCTGATCAGACAATTCTGTGACGCAAGCTGGCCAAGTCTTTGCCCAGTGCTCCAGAAGACTTGTCCAAACCTACACAACAGAAGTTAAAGGGTAGAGGTACCAAATGACCCTGCTGTGTCCTTAATGTGCCAGCATGCATAATTCATCATCCTCAGATAACCTGCAGTCCTTCCACCCTTCTGGTGACTGTATCAGCATTTGCAATGCAAAGCACTCCTTTAATTTTATTTATTGAGGGACTGATTTGCACAGCAGGGCATCACTTTGTTTATTCTCTGCTATCGTTGTTACCTTTAATGAAGACAATGAAGAATTTTAAATAATAATTATAAAATATATCCCCCTCAGTTACCGTGGCAACAAGCTGGAGCTTTTTAACACTGCCACATATTCCATCTGTTTCTTTCTTTTAAATGACAAAACAGCTTCCTCCCATACAAGCATTGCATGGAAGAGAGGAGACTCGCAGGAGGAGGAAAACAGAAGTTCCAGCTAGCAAACAACTCACTTTTACTACCCTGAAGGAAAGCCTGTTTCTAGTCAACAGTTGTTTCCTCCTACCAGTTCTGTCCAACAAGGTTTTCTCTCCAAGAGAGAAGGATACAGGTCTTTTAGCAACCAAACCTCCAGGACTTCATTCACTTCTTCAAGGAGCAATAGGTACAGTGGTGAATATCTTCCTCCCTTACCTCCATCTTGAGCTAAATCAGACACTGTCAGCTGAATATCCTTTGGCTTGGTTCAAGTCTAAACCTATGTACGACTCAGCCCAGTTTGGGAAAGAAAGTGTGTCCTTGTGATACTGCAAGAGAGATGTCACAACAAGGTGCTTTCCAATAGGCTTCTGGAATGTGGATTAAGGGTAAATAAAATATCATAAAAATGTTGTTTTTCTAGAGTCAGTTTCTCTCAGTACTTCTCCCACCCAGATTTCCTGGATTGACTTTTTTCTCTTTCTTGTTTTTTTCAGGCTCTGTTTTGGGGCTTACACCTGCTCACCCCCATTCCCAGAAATTTCTTAGCTCTCTAAAATGAACTCTGGTCTTCTCTCCTCCCTTGTTGGCAGATAAACCCTCTCCTCCTAAAGACTGGCTGTCTGCCACTGTTCAGATGTATGTCACACCTGCCTCCTGCCCAGCATCTGACTCACAGATGGAACCATTTGTTGTACAGAGTCTCCATCTGCAAGATTTTGCTCTTTCTTGTAAGGATGCAAAGCCAAAGCAATTCTCCCAAATTTCCTGGAGATACTCCATCTCTTATGCTTGCACTACCAACACCATAACTATGATCAAATGTTCCGCTTGGTCTTGCAACTGATGATCCACAGAGAAACATCAATGGACAAAACTGAGTGCTTAGAAAGAAAGCTGAGAAGTGACCTTACACACAGCAAATATAAGCCTTATCTTCAGAAACATCTTCAGAATCAAAGAGTTTGCACTCTTCCTTTCTTTCCAGATTTCAGGGTTTGTTTTGGCTTATGTGGGGTTTTTTTCCCCCTTTTATCTAAATGCTTCCTGCAGTCTTCTGCCTTCCTTTTCAGCTGGTTTTGCTTTATTCATCTTGTGTCCCAGTGTTTCTCCCAGAGTCCAATTTAATTACCCACAATTTTACTTTCAGGCAGGCTGTATAGTGTTTTGGGGTTTTGCCTCTTCTCACATCAATCAGTTTATTGGTTCCTTCTGTCCTTCCAAATAAACAGCAAATTGCAGCTAGGGATTGAGGGGAAGCCGGGAAGCAATCTGAGAGTTCACCTACTGACACTGTAGCTACTCTAACCAAGCCTGAAATGAGAGTCAACACGTGGCCAGGAGAGGTTGATGCCTTTCGCCTCTGCATATGCGGATCGTGACCTTATAAAAGTGGGATAGAAGAACTATTAGATGAGCAGCAGAAGATGGAAAAACCTGGCTCGTTTTGAGACGCCTTGCCTTGAGATTCCTAAGGGCAATGTGCAGTGTCTGTATGATAAACTATCAGAAATGTGGTTGATACCAACCTTTAGAGAGGCTGTGTTGAAGTCTTTGAAGGGCAGAAGGGGAGAACAGATCAGTAACATCTTCTGTAATATCACACTCCTGAGCTTGGGGGGCTTGGGGCAGAAATGCCACATCCTACCCTGGGCCTGCTGTTTCACAGCTGTCCATTATTGGGGATTTTAACCTTCATCCTGAGGTGTCCCTTTGTGTCTAGTGCAATAAACAGGGCCCTGGAGCCAGATGGTCCCATTAGCAGTCCTGATGCTGGCAAGACCAGAGCATAGCACTTGGCACTTTACTACCTGCTCCTTTACATTGCTGATAACTGATGGTTGTGCTGCTAAAAAAGGACAAATATGATAAATAACCATGGAAAAAAATTCTATGTAGGTGGATATTCTACTGTAAACCATATGTTTCTGTCCAGGGCTACTGCACAGTTGTTACTGAAAACAGCAAAGCAACAAAAAGCAAGATTTCCTACATTTTTGATGACGTTTTTTGACCATGTGTAATATCAAGTGTTGAGAGACTGGCCAGAATTTCAGCCCTGGAGGCCAGACAAAACCTCCTCATGTCATGCCTTCTGGAATCTTTTTCTGAAAGGAGGAAAGCATTGCTGCCGGCCAGCACTTGCCTGGCACCAGGCCCTCCTCCTCCTTCTGGTGGTGAATCTGCACCTCCAAAAGAAGCCAGTTTTCACTGCAATCCTGGTGATCATAATGCTAAAGGTGTTGGCCCTTGACATTAGCTCTTCAAGGGCAAAAATCTTACTCAGAAGGACACAGGCACAATCTGAGGAAAAGCCAGAGTACTAGTGCCAGCAGAGACTTAAACCCACAGCTTTCCAGGATCTCTAATGACAGAGTCAACCCATCAAATTACTTTCTCGTGCACTGATGAGAATGTCCCAAATGGCACCCATGACTAGGCATATCAGCTCAGGTCTCCACAGATCCACCTGCTGCCTTTGCTGTCTGAAAGCTAATCCAGCTAATTATTCACCTCAATTAGCATGCATACAGAGAGGATTTACCACAGTCATTTCTGCTCTGACAATGCCCTGACCATCAACTTTCACCTTATACTCTGTAACAGCTGTTATTTTCAAGCTTTCCATCTCTGTTGGCTCTCTGAATTCCTTGATTTATATCTTCTGCAGCAAAAACTTAGAGGGGATGAAAGCTAAAAGTGCTTAGCCAAGCAAGGACTGAGATCGATGAAATCCAGGGTTTGGTACTCCCAGGTGAGGAGCAAGACATGAGTAAACACAATATGCTCCAAGTTAGAAGCAGTTCTATCCTATTACCTGCATCCAGGGAGACATGGTGAGTGGACAGTTAATTGTTGCCCCCAAACACAAACGTTATCTGCAACTGAAAATCAATAATTTTTTATCTTACAAATCTGAAATTCGAGGTAATAGTGGTTTATTGCCCTGTCACAAAGAGCACTATGAGGAGGGAATCCATAAAAATGGAAATAGTCAGAGTCGTTTCCTCTTCTACCTGGGTAGATGGAATAAAGAGTCCTTCAATCCTTGGAGCTCTGGCTCTTGGGAATTGGCAAGCTGGAAAGATTACCTTTTTACTAACAACCATGGATATTATAGGGGTTTTCTGTTGCATTTCTGCCCCACTGGGTTCGTAGAAGTGAAGCATTACAGAGAAGAGAAGAGCATTTGCAATCCCTCCTTCCAAGCTTTATCATCTTTTCCGAGCTCTTATGATGAGCCGAAGGATTTGTTCCCCTACCTGTCTTCCCTGAGCTATTTTTCATAGTGGCTTGAGAAAGGCTTAAATGTTACAGATGGCTGAAAATCTTGTGGGATCAGCACGAAATGGCTGTTTCTGTTCATGCTAATAGCCTGAAATGAACAGCAGCAGCAGCAACATGCCATTGTGAGCCTTGCCCTGGTCCCTTCAGTGTCTATCAGGTGAAAAAAATGAACCAAAATACCTGGTAGCAAATACTGTCCAAAGCCTTTTTGGCCCAAATTTGCCACTGTTTCTAAGACCAGCTTGGCTATCTCAGTGATAGCAACAGACAGGTGACCCATCCAGACAGTTGCCATCATTTTTAATGTTTTTTTAGCAAAGATGAACCTAAGAGGCTGTTTAGGATGCTTGTGGATTATAGTGAACTTCCAAAACCTTGTGCTTGAGACCATTTGCCTACCAGGTCCCATTAACTCAGCTCTCTTCCATAGCTGGGAGCCCACAGGCCAGTGTCACATATCCTTTTCTTTGCTGCATGGTTTGGCAGCAGCATTAAAGGTGACTGACATCTGACTAAATGCTTTCTGTGTGTTAACCAAAGCAGCAGGTGAATCCTATATATCTGTACTTCTGCTTGGAAGGCTTCCCAATCCATCCTCATACAAGTCCTTCCTCATACTTGGTCCCTTCATGACCTACCTTCTTTTTCCCTACTTCTTCCTTTTATTAGAATGTAGCTGATTCTGGTAGGATGAATCTGATTTTCATTCTCACACCAAGGAAAAGCAGTAAATCCAGGTTCTTGGTGTAAAAGCACCTGTAATTGAAAGGCATCACTGGAGCACTGGAGGCCTCTGCTCCCCATCCTCCTCCATATAAGAAAGGTATTTGCCAGCAGACATTTGAGCACACGTGTGACACAGCAGGGGCTGCCCGAAGGCCACCACATCCACTGCCGATGTCCCTGGTCTGCTGCAGTTTAGAGGACTTTGGGGTTTCCTCTTAGAGGGCAGGCTGCTACCCGATGGCACTGTGTGTCTGCAGAGGGAGAGGAGCAGGAGGGGGCTCCCGGATGAATTCCAAAGGTTTATTTCCAGTGAAGGAGATGAGGGAACACTCAGATTAAGGTCATACGTGGGTTCTCATACTAAGGTGGGAAAACTCACAAACCGATGGGAACAGGGCTCAGGGGTGGATCTGGCTAGGATTGACAACATGGTATCTAATGGGAGAGCAGCAGAGGAGGGATTAGAGAACAGGACCCAGTGACACAGAGAGTAGCGGGGAACTTTCCAGAGGGAAAGGTGTGCTTTGGGGAGAGTGGCAGGGGTTCTCCGCCCAGCGGGCGGGGGGGAATGATGGAGAGGGACGAGGAGTCTCCGCCCGGGAGTCGGGGGAATGGGATCGGATCACACCGGGGCAGGGGACAGAAGTCAGGGGTAGGGTTACCAGAGTAACTGGGATACAGAGATAAAACTTACGAGCCACTGAACAAACTTTGACAGAACAGATTAAACTCAACAACGAGGTTGTAAAACACAGAACTTTCTGAGTCTCTCAGTCGTCTCCCAGCTTGCCCCAAGCTGGAGTACTGCAACACACGTGTGTCACCTCTACAGCCTTCTCTGTCGCAAAGTGTCTAAGGAGGCGGTCAGCCACACCTGTCTTTGAATTGTTCGTCTGATGCCAGAAGGTTTTTTTTCTTTTTCTTTTATATCCCTCTTACATACTCTTTTATAGTTTTATGTATTCTTAGTGCTTTCAGCCTACATACTTGTAACTTTCCAAGTCTGACAACTCAGCTGAGACCCACTGTACCATTAAACCAGGAGACCAAACAGTCTGGAAGCCCCAGACACCAAGGTCCTCTCCAAAACATATTTTTGTAAACTAAGATAGGCCCATCCAGGGGGAAGGTTCCTCAGAACAAGGGGTTCACTCTTATTGGGGAATCTTTGATAAATATGTTAATTTTGCAAGGCCTGTGTGTATTTCAGTGTGATGAAGTACATGCATTTTCGGGGCATTCCACCTGGATGAAGTACTGTACCCAAGGATCCTAAAATAGATACCAAGGTAAAAACCCCTTTTCCCCATAAACCATGCTTTGATTTTAATTTTAAGACCAGGGAAAGGCAACACATCTAACAACAAAAGGAGTGATCCTTTTAAAATAAAAATATTCAAATTAAAAAGATAAGCATTTGTTGGAGACAGATTTCAGGGTGTTTCTGAGAAGTTGAACTTGGCTAAAATTATTAAGTGACAGGACCTAAAACTCAGTTTCCATGTTTTTCTGCAGTTATGTTTTTACCATCAGCCATGATTATGCCTTGGACTGGCATCCTAGGAAAGCAGATGGGTTTTTCTGGCATCAGGTTTCCTAGGCTTTTGACTGTTGGAGTCTACTGCATCCTGTTGTAAGGGGAATGTATTTTGCAGTGGCATAACAGGATTTTGTCTATTTCCAAATAGAGTGGTTCCCTCCTAATTCTCAGGCATGAAGTACTGCCAGGAATGGCTCAGCCTGACACCATTTTACTACAATGGACACATGAAAATAGCCTGATTTCTGCATTGAGATTCCAAGCCAGGAATTAATTGAGCCAAGAACAAATAAATAATTCCTCATTCATTCTTCAGCTAAGGTTTGCTACTGTTGTCAGGCCATAACAGGTCAGGGAAGAAAATTCCTCTCTGTGCCTCAAAGAAAATACTTCTCACTGTTACAGAAAATTGATAAGTGGCAGGACTCCTTTTCCTCCAGGAAAAGGATGTGCCCCCCTCTTTGTAATTTACACCACTGTTTTGTAATTTGTGCCTCTTAACTACAAGTGGTTGGACTATCACTACTACTTTATGAAACATGGAAATCTTCATAACTTCCCTGGAGTTTTCTCTCACTTCAGATCCCACCGTAGTTACCCCATGGGGAAGCTGTAAAGGTCACAGTTGGCTTTTGGGGCAATTGCAGGGACAATCTGTCTGGAAGCTGTAAGTTACCA
The DNA here is from genome assembly GCA_013400515.1 of Erpornis zantholeuca. NCBI lineage: Eukaryota > Metazoa > Chordata > Aves > Passeriformes > Timaliidae > Erpornis > Erpornis zantholeuca. The sequence continues at coordinate 462,659 of VZTN01023770.1, forward strand.
CATAGAAGTATGGAAGAATTAGTGAGTTAGGGGATGTTCTACAGAACATCATTGCCTCACCAAAGCCATGAAATCTGAGACACAATCTCCTTCTGAAGCTCTCCTTTCCTCTATCATCCTGGCAACTGGACCTGCTGGCACCCACAGCCCTCTTCATTCACAGGTACTTTTGAAAAGCTCCTTATTTTGTGGTTCGGGCTCGGATCAGCAGGAAGTTTACTCTTAGCTTTACATCTCAGGTGAGTGCAAGGACATTTCCTAGCAATGTGAGCATTGCTTTTGCATAGTGAACTCTGAAATGAGAGGCTTCCACAGGGCTCGACCACCTCTGTTGCATGCTTCTCTCTGGCACCTGAGGGCACTCTCCATGATCTGTGTACATCTGAAGATGTTCAGCTCAGGAGCTTGGCTTGTGTCCCACCAGGGGAGACACACACACTGCTAACACCCACCTCTGGCAGGGCAGTAGCCCTTCCTCGTGTGCTTGAAGTTGCTATGCTGCAGCGGCAGTGCCAAGATGCTTTCTTGGCTAAGATTGCCTTTAGGAGCAGGTTAGTTGGAGGGGCACTTGTGAGGACACACAGCAATCCTGGTGCAGCAAAGGAGGTGCCCAGGTCATCTCTTCCTGCTCAGTGCTGCTCAAGATGCTCCTCTGCTTGGTGAGACAAGGAGCTGCATCACAGTTCTGCTCCATGCCTCTGCTCCATGCCCTGTCCATGGCATGTGGCTACTGTTACTGCAGAGAGCTTTTACCTTAGCGTTTTACATTTCTGTACAGCTTTTAGTTTTAACATTGTTTTATGAGCAACTGGCTCCTTCCATCACAGTGTTAGGCACCACTGAAATAATTCAAAATTGGTAGCACCTTCCAACAGAGCCTAACTTTCCTCCAGCCTTGAGATGAAAAATTTGTGGAGAAGAAAAAAGTATCTGTTTAGTGGTGTTCACTAAAATTATGCAAGAATATCAAAAAGCAAAGTGAAAATCTGCACTCTTCTGAAGTGTTGGGGAGATTTAAAAACCATATAATTAGACAGACATGGATGTGGCCAGGAAAAACCTGTTTAGTGCCTCTCCCTCTTTAGAAAACGACCTGAATTTTGTGCATGCAGCACATAAAGGATTTACCAGAATATTAACAACATCCCCCTTCCTATATGGGGTACAAACATAAGGTTCAAATAGGCATCCTGGGTACAAATAGAAAGGTATTGTTGTCCACCCACGGTCTGTTGCCTTTGCTACTTAAAGACCCCAAGCACTTTGCATTTTGCCAGCCACTTGGAATATATATACTAGCTATAAAATGATACTTAAAGAGTTCCTGCACTTTGTACAAATGGCTATTTATGACCTGCCATCAATGTTGTTCTATGGAGAGGCATGGGGAGGGGGGATTGATGGAGCACTGAGCCGAATCCATCAGTCACTTCACTACAAACTCTAAACAGATTTTAATTGTGAGGCTAGATTTACTCCAGCCATCTGTATACGAAACGTGTCTCCCCACTGAAATAGAGAAATACTTTATCCCGAATGTTCTTTTGCAATGTATATATTGTATCAATGTCAATAAAATATTTGTCACAGCAAAAATGTGTGCCTGTCTGCTGTGTAACAGAGAGCCCCAGTGGAAGGCAACATTCCCAGATTTAATGCTGACTAAACTTCTCAGTTTCACAGGAAATTAATGGGGCTGGGGAAGAGCCTTACAATTAGAGGAGCAGGGCTACAAATTCTTGCCTTGCTGTTGGCTTGCTTTATTGGAAAGATCTCAGTTCTCAGAGCAGGACTGGGCTGATGGCTGGAATTGCTGGGACCTTTTATTTCTCCTCAGAGCAATAAAAATAAAGCCACTGGTATGACAAGCTTACCTATGCCTCCATCCCCTGCTCTGCCAGAGCACCCCAGGTTGTTCCCCCCCCCCCCAAACAGTGGATTTATTCCCCACAACCCCTTTAAGCTATGGCATCACTGCTGAGACTGCCAGCATGGGAGCCAATTAGGTGGTGCTGCAAAGATGTGGATGCCTGTGGTGTGATATCCATCGGCTCATCTCAAATATCCCCTGAACTGCTGTAAATGCTAGCGGCTTTTAATCATTGCTGAGCTTTACTCAATTCAGACCTTTTCCTTGAGCTATCCAGTCCTTCTGTCCACCTTACTTCCACGACAATTAAAACTCTATTTACTTTAAGAAGGCAGTATCTTCTTTAAATGTTACTCCTTTCCTCATTGCTAGCCAAAATACACTTGCTTCTGAAGATCCCTGAGTTATGTGACTTCCCCCTCTCCTGTGGTAGACTCAGTCTGTCACCTCAGATCTCTGGGCAGCCCAGCAGAGTCCTCAGGACCTGGTATCCAGTCCTGCCACCTCTCAACTCTCTCTGGATCTGAGAGAGGCACTGCATTACACCCTCCTTTCTGCATTGCCATAGACAGGCCCGCCCTGCCACTCACAGATATGTCTTAACCAGGCAGAACAGTCCTCCTTTGCAATTCCCAATGCATCTGTTAATAATACAGACAAGAAGTGACCAGTACAGCCTGAAAGGTTGGTCTCTGGCTCTCCTGGAAGCACTGTGCATGCGAGAACCATTTCCCCCACAATCAAGTCACCACTGCATGCAGGTGTCATCTTTATTTTCTGTGAAGGTGCAAACCCTACCAGCCCCATCGCATACACATTTGTATTTTTCTCCTGTGACATTGTAGGTACTACTCACTCATTTGTTGTGGTTTTAGGTTAGTCACACAGCTCATGGCACAGGACTCCAGTCTAATTAACCTGAATGGATGCTGGCATGCTAAACACTGTGTACTCAGATTTATAGAGGATCCCTAAAAAGCTTATCCTTGCAAGGCTTTTCAAAATCCAATTTGTTTTTCACATTCTGCTGTTTCCCTGTTCCTTGGCATTTCTCTCTGATGGACAATGGTAATAGACGTCTGGCTTTCACTTCAGTTTCTAGTCAGGTTTACCCTGAATTTTGTGCACTAACAGACTAACATTTGTGTTGCAAGTTCCAAAAGGGGATTTTTCCTTGTTTTTAAGAACGTTTCTTTCATGGGAATTTTTTAATGAATTGCTGTGAGATCTTTATTGGTCTGTGGTATTTATGGGGCAAGCTTATTTCCAGCAAAAGATGGACTGAGGGTTAAGCCCTATCCTTGGAGCTTCCCTCAAAATGGTGGCCCCTGGGCCACAGTCACTGAATCTAAAACATTCATCACAGGCTGTGTGCATGAAGGGAAGAATAGATATTGACAGCCTCTTATCTCCATTTCTGGTCAGCCATGCTTGGTATCATGGCAGCTAATTCTCAAATCACCAGACAAACCTCTGTGCTGTGTGATTCAGAGAGATCTGCCAAGGAAGAAAATAATAGGTCAGTGTCAGTCCTTCTGTGTTAACCTGGAGATGTTCGTTGCACAGGCATGAGGCTCGTCTCCTGGGTGATATTGAACAACCCAGGAACGATTCCAAACTCCTCAGGCTTTGCTCTTGCTAGGCTGGCAGCACATGTCACCCTTCTCCCATTAGTGGTGAAGTGAGACATGGAGTATATGGATTTGAAGATGGGAAGGAATCCCAGTGAGGCAGGCAATAGTTTGGCAGTTAAATTTACCATCAAAACCACTCTAATGTATTCTAGAGGCATTTTAAGTGCACTGCATTAAACACAACTGGTAATACAAAAACAGAACAGAAATATGTCTTTGATTTCCTTGCCTGTTTTTTATTGCTCTAGTGTGTGCTCTGTAAACCACGTGAGCATTTGCATCCAGGATAAGGCATTAAATGACAGTGAAATTCAGTGGGCAATGTTCCTGCCTTTAGGCAGACGCGTTGAAGTCTGTATTTTCCTTCAAGCTCATACCTGCTATTAGGAAAGCAGGAAAAGGCTGGAGGGGCAAGTTGCTTTTTGGACCAAGCATTAAACAGAGAAACATTCTGAGATGCAACAGGGTGCAAATGAGGATGCACATCACTCATTCCAGAAACATTATAGAGAGTATGTACATCTGACACATAACAAAACTTATTAAAATGACAGTACAAAGTCAAACACTGAAAAATTAGTAAAAGGCAGGGATCTTCAGGCAACCATTAGTTTGCTCCCTTATGCATTAACTATGTGGCTACACAGTGTTTTCCCCGCAGGGTCCTGTTTCATTCGCTGCACAAGGTGGGTAGCACAAACTTAATAAATTGCATTTCAGTAGTTCCTTTCTCCTTGGTGTTCGCGCTGCTGCCTTCACGGTTGGGTTCCTCATCTCCTGTGCCCCTTTCTGCTTTCTCGGTCCCTGTGCTCCCAGCCATATTCCTTTCCCTTGCTGGTGTTCCAGTCCAGATCCCCTCCACAGGCACAACACCAAGTCTTGCTGCCCCTTTCCATCAGTATCTCCAAGACATCCTGTCACGTTTGTCTCTGCTCCCCTCCATCCTCTTCAACACATGTCCAGGGGTTTCTGGTGTCTCTGCAGGGTCCCATTATCTCCCCATCCACACAACCTCGGTCACTGAGGACTGGCCTCCCACTCAACCCTTACCCATCCAGCCCCCATCAACCCCAGGGGAAGGACCAAGGAATCAGCACTGCATCCAGGGGCTGCAGGGGTTGGACTATGACACAGAGGGACACCCTGCAGAGGGTTTGCATGCCAGCCTGGGACCAGGGCTCTGCAATACCCAGATCCCCAGTTCTCATCAGCCTCAGAAGGTTTAAATCAGCCGGAGGGTTCAGCAGCTGAGGTCCCCCCTGCAGGCTGTGAGCCCGGGCCCCATCTGATCAGGCACAGAGGTGTCTGCCTGAGCTCAGCATCCGATGAGTCTTTTGTCGTCAAGGCAGAGAAAACACAGCAGTCCTGGGGCATGATTCATCCTAAGCAGGCACTTAATATAGGTCAGTCGAAACATTGCCTAGGAGTGCCACTGGCTGTAAACAGAAATAGAGCCTGCAAAGCTCTGCAAGTCAAATGCCACACTGGTGGCCAGGAGGGAGGCATCACACAGTCACCTAGACGTAGTCTCAGCCTCCATAAGCTCAGTCCCAGGCTGACTCCCTGATCCCACTTCCCTCACCCAGACCATTTTCCAGGCCCAGTCCCTTTGCTCACTGTGTCTCAGTCTTTCACCCTTCTCCAGATCCCAGCCTGGTTTCCCCCTCTCTCTCTTGCTCTTACCAGCTCCCAGGTAAAGTTCCAAACCTCACCAGGAAAATCTGCTGCCCCAGCAGCCGCCAGAAGCTGGTTCCACATGGCTACAGACCTTGTACAGCAAATTCTGCATAGCCTGAGGCATCAAACATGCCCAGCACAGACGGAATCTTGGGGGCATGTTGCTTCTACAGCCCAAGTGACTCCCAGTAGGCCTGTGTAAATCACAGTTTTTGGAGACCACACTTGGGGCAGGTTCATAGAGAGACAAAGGGTGCATTTCTGACTCAGAGGCTACCCAAGTTCTCAATTTCAAGTCTTTTTTCCACAGCGTGCTGAATACAGAACATTTAAAGAAAAAGGTCACCTTTGTTTTTTAATGTGCACAAAGGCATAATTTTTTTCTGGCTTCATTCTTGAAAACTGTTACATCATTTTGGATGTAACAAATATATGTATCCCAAAAGGGAAGACTGAGTAACCATGAAAAATCTCTGCCCAGAAATGGTCTTACATATCGAAAAGTAAGACCTTATGATGGGAAGTGCTGGACAAGCTTAATTATATGTGAGTCTAACAACCTGCACATAAAGATGAGGACTGTCAGGAACTGATGTGTCAAAAGAAAAAATGTTAGAATAAATGCACTACATTAAAGAGTTGTAAATCACCACTCTCTGATGGCCCAGGTTAAAAAATTCTGAAGGCAGCTAAGAAAGAAATTTTGAAGGAAAACACATAATCTCTCAAAAAAATTAGTTAGCTGAAAGACAGCAAACCCCAAGTCTACCATTTTCAGAAACACGAGGGTTACTCATCCCATGCAAATCAATACATCTTACTCTTATAAACAAGTTTTGTAATGACAATTTAAAACATAATTACAATGCCACTGATTGAGATATGTTAAGGTCTAACAATCAAATTTTCAACACGGGAAAATCATGTTTCATTGGTCAATTGGACTTTGAATAAAAAAGCAATGGAGCATTGGTTGCTACAGGCCACTGAATTCCTACAGAACTTTTGACAAAGTCTTTCTTAAGACAGAATTGCATAAATTAAGTAGCTGGAGGCAAAGAAACATCATCAACTAAAGAGACTGCAAAGCAAAAGAAAATCAAGAGGAACAAATGACCAATTTTCATTATGGTAGAACACCATTAGAGAGATACAGTAAGTTTTAATACCAGGGGATCATAGTATTTAACATAGTCTTTGGTGATCTTGAAATGTGAAAAAACCAGCAACAAAATGAGCTGATGAGGTCCCTTTATGTAGCCAAGGCTTTGTAACACTGTGGGGGTTGCTGGGTGCCCGGGCTTCTCAAACCTCCAGTGGGCCACCACTGGACCACCAGGCCAGAACCTGGGTCTCTAAACCTTGCTTAACTCTGTATTTGCCTGCACTGCTTTCACAAGCCTGCAGCTGCTATGTTGCATCTTTCCAACTTTAATTCACAGTACAGCTGGTCTTCAAACAAATGCTCCTTTAAAAATCATGGATATTACTAATGTAGCATAACCTTCCCTCCTGGGAAGCTGTTGAGCACAGCCCATGCCATACTTGCTTTGGACCTTGTGGATGAACATTTGTACAACAGGGGTCTGTTCCTGGAAACCTTTGCTTCAAACTCTGTGAAATTTGAACCACATTTTTAAATAGCATTGCATTGTGTACATTTATAGCATTACAAAAATTAAAATAGTCTTTTTATGACAACCAGTCCACTTCAGTCAAGGGTCAAGCTAACCCAGGTCCTTTGTCCTGGCACATTTGGGTAGGAGACTCCCTAAAATCCCCCACAGGGTCAGCCAGGCTGAAGCCAGTTGTTCTGGAGGGTGGCTGTTTTAGTGCCTCACACGTCTCTGACTTTGAAGTCTTTGCTCGAAGTTGCTGAGGACAAGACACCTTTAATCCCAGAAACTGGGCATGCATCCATAGATCACAGCTCTCATTCTCTTGTGCCTGACCCCACTTTTTGTTTTGGCATGAACAAATCTCCCAGATGGTGCATGTAGTGGGTAATAAACATGTCTTGTGCTCCCAGTACACTTCATTGCTGTGGCTGGGGAGCCAACAGGGACATGCTGTTTCTTGTGTCCTCAGAAATAATTCTCTCTTGGGATTTTCCTCTCTCCTCCAGTAGGTAGGAATAGCAACACCTGGGAGCTTTCAAAAGCTTTCCACCCACAGCAGCTCCCCACAACACCACAAAGACAGACGTGGGGAAGGAATAGAGGAAGAAGAGGCAGCATACGCTCATCAGGAAGCAGAACCAGAAACGGGAAGCATTACTAAGCCTTCACCTGAAATTCAATATTCAAAATGGTCAGGCTGGTTTGGAGACTGTATTTCTATGATAAGGTTTGTAGAATGTTCTGGAAAGAGCTGGGCAGTGCCCAGGTTGGTGTCTCTGCTGTACGAAGGCAATGTGCTCAGTGGCTAGTCACCTCTGGGCAGTGCCGGCCACTGGCATGGATGCTGCCCATGCTCTTGAATAGGCTGTGCATTTCAGAGTTGCTCCTTTCTCCTCTCTGTGGGCTCATTTCCTTCTCCACACACAGTGTCAGATGCTTAATTGGAGATAATGGGGAACTTGGTGATTTCTGTGAGACAGCCCTCACCTCCTTTCCCCCTCTACATCTCTTCCATATCACATAAGCCACCTCTCATCTGTACGATCCGATGTTTGAACTCAGTTTCCCATAAGGAAATTCATGTTTTCCACATTTGACTTCCAGAGGGGCCCTTCCCCAAAACCTTCTTAAGAAGTGAACAATCCAGACTTTTTTCCTATTCTTAGACAGCACAAAAAACGAATACAAATATTTACTCTTCCTTCAGCTATGTGCAAAGGCAGGTGGGCATTCCCGCACCAAAGAGGGCAGGAAGTAGTGAAAACTGTACTTCAGGGCTCCTAAATAAAAGCAGCTCCACAGAGCAGCCAGCCGAGCTGAGCTCTAGCACCACTACCCTTCCCCCCTTTCACTTCTCACACCTTTCTCCAGGTCCCCAGCTGCAAAGAAGAAAAGCAACAAATCTTCAAAGGTCAAACGCTGGTGCTGGCTTGCTGGGGTGGGAGAGTTGGTGTCTGATGTCAGTGTGGGGCTGTTTTCCCTAGTGCCCATGTCAGTATGACAGACTGTTTTGAGGATGACACCTCAGAAGTAAGATAAATATTTGGGCTCTGAGTCGGATGGCAGCTGTCTAACAGATTGAAAAAAGTCCAAGAGGACAGTCATGTGGGCCTGGCAGCAGGGGACTAGCCCTCTGCTTAATACCTTCACATACAGGCTAGAAAGAAAGCTGTCTCCTCCTGTCCCTATATTTGACCGCTTCAGAGACAGAGGAAAGTGGTTTTTGAAGTTCCTCTTGCAGAAGAGCATTCCTCACAGCAAGGAAAACATGGTCAAAAGCAAGGCAGCTCTGGGGCGTGGTGCACTCAAGTCTCCCCGAAGTGATATGCTGAAGTTACTGGCCTGAATGTGCACAGTTTAAAAAAAAAACCCTCAGCTGCTTTAAAGAGGATCAGCCCAAGGAATATAATAAAATTTTCACAATTGTGCCATGATTTTTGCGCTATAGAGTCTTTATTGGGGGTCACATGTGCCCATGTCTCATACCTGCTGTGAAAAGAGGAGGTCCTGGGGAGAAGAAAGAGGCAGGCCCTCCTCCCCCATGCAAAACTGGATATTGCTAGCTAGATTCCACTGCCATTTGCAGGGAAAGGGAGGTGTTAGGGACTGCTGCAGTGTCCCATGTTGATCCAGCTTGGACACATGTGTGTCATGCAGCTGTTCTGAGGACATCAGGATACCTCCAGTTCCTTGGCAGCCAAGGCTAGGTAGGACTTCTTCACTTAGACCCAGGGTGGAATTGTCTTTGGCCATCAACACATACATTGAGGTGTTTTGGTTCTGTGCCTAAACCATCTCTCTGGGGGAAGGGAGATGTTACAAATATACCTTCTTGCCCCAGACAAGGTGTTATATTAATGCATCTATTGATATAAGCAGTTTAGACTCTTGAAAACAGAGGGCAATTCCCACCAGTTTTATTTTTATTTCTTTGCACTGAAAAAAAACCCTGAGGACTGAGAATAATTTCGGAAATTTTTCATTATCTGATTTTCTGAGAGACAAGTTCATAAGTTGGTGAGGCACTGGAAGAAGTTGTGGATGCTCCATTCCTGGCAGCATTCAAGGCCAGGCGGAGTGGGGCTTTGAGCAACCTGGTCTCATGGGACGTGGTGGGAGGTTGGAACTCAATGATCTTTAAGGTCCCTTCCAACCGGAATTATACTATGATTCTACGAAATTTGTGGGGAAATACAACAGGTAATACAAAATTTCTCTGATGCTCTAAAGGGGCAAAGGCTGGGGCCCAGCACAGGGTCAGGTAAAGACCACGAGCAGCAGTTGTTTGGCTTTCTTGGCAGTATCATGAGTCCCAATTAGCAACCTCAGGCATCTTTGCAGTAGTGCATGTGTTCTGTTAGGGGTCAGGATTTCACCTCATCCTTCTCTAAGTAATAGCCCAGGGGAATCAAAATAAAGTTCCAAGATAGGCTCCACAACATAGCCACATACAGCAGTTTTAGTTGGGCGAAATGTACGGAGTGTGAAGCTGAGAGAAGGCTTATCCTTTTACACCATTCTGTCAATGATTTTCTCTATTAGAATTTCTCTTCAATAGGAATTGTTTCAATTTAGACCCTTAGGAATAGTCTGTGCACCATTTTTCAGACTGACTTAACTATATTAGCTTCAAAGCCAATGTAATTAAAGTAGTATTCCCTCCTCCTCCACAGTCACACTTTAACTGGCATAAAGGGACTTATAATGGTACTGTTTACATGAAAATTAACTGCATTAATTTTTCCTTCTCTGCACACCTGTATCACATGCAAACAGCTGCAACATCATCAGGGGATGAACGGGGGATGAAATACTGAAACCCTTCTGACAAATTTAAATGCGTTCAAGCATAGGCAGATAATTCTAACAAGGCAGACCACCTCACACTCTGGTCTTGCTCTTAGTGGGACTGACTGAGAGTCACCATCTGTGGGTTTGAGGAAAAGCAATCTAGAAGAATCTGATTTGGGGTACTCTGTCAAGAAAGTTCCAAAAGAAATGGGAATTGACAGCTTCTGGTCTCACACCAGCATGAATCAGGATCTCCACCCTTGATGGCAGAAAATAACGTATTGGTTATCCTCCTGCTATCTTTTCTTACACATGGTTCTGGTCAAGTCTCACAACTCCTTGTTTAGATACAGAAGTTCACAGCCATCCCTGCACCCTTCCCACCCTGGTTTTCCATCTTCCACACTCCAGGTCTCCTTCTAAAGTAACCAGAGCTATCCCACATCAGGCGTGCACATCTAAGTCACCACAGTCATCTTCCCTGCATAGATGTCAAACAAAGTGCAACATAATTTCACATTTGTCACTTCCCAGGCTCCTTCCCAGTCTCCCTGATTTGTGATTTCTATTTCAGGAGCTCTGCAAAGGAGCTCCACTGATTAATCCTCCATCTATGAACTAAAAGCAGCTGTAATCCCAGGGCATGGGGGAGGGACCCTTAAACATTCCTGGTGGAAAGTGGCAGTATTAATTGTGGCATGGGAACAGTACTTAGCTTGCTGCAGAATGAGTTAATTAGTTTCTTAATGGACACAATGCTTTGATGATAAAAGCCCTAAAGTGCCTTTAAAAAAAAAAATTAAGAAAGTGATTGTTCATTCGTAACCCATTGGAGATTTCATTTGTAATGTTTATGCTCCATTCTGGAAAGCGGAAAAGGATATGCTCCGGATGGGAAATTAACACATGGGCAGGCTCAAGAACTTGGTTAACTTTGAAAGGGAAGGGGAGCCCATCATCGAATAAATGCTGAGAGCTGCTCCTTGTAAGAATTACTGTCCAGCCAGGGGTTCAGGGCAGGGTAGGAGGGATGCCTAGACATCCAGGGAAATGTTTTGCCTATGATCTTGTGTGTTATAGGAAGAAGACATCAGAGATTAAACCCAGCCTCTAAATTTCCCTAAAATGGAAAGTCAGTTCTGCCATGTATCCCAGGTAAAAGCTGGGACCAAACACCACTCCCTAGGCAGAAAGGGTTATCAGCCACTTGGCTCTTTCTTCTGATGCAGCCTTCAGGAGTTGTTATTTTCTTATAATTGCTGATGTCTCAGCAAAATGAAGGCTGAGGAGGAATGGTAGATCCTAGAGATGTGACTAAGGAAGAGCTTTTTAGATTATATATATGACATCAGAATATCAACCAAATACTCAGAAACTGAAAATCAGATCCCTGCCCAGCTCTGGATCCTGGCCCAGTGCTTTGTTTTGGCCATTTCTGCAGGCTGAATTTGTGCTACTGACCACTGCCAAGCAGTCTAGCTCCGAGCTAGATGAACCATTTGTTTAATCTAACATGACAGGTCCTGTGTTCTGAAATGCATAATGCATTTCCAGGGACCCCATGCTTTCATCTTAAGCCCAACATCCAGGTTTTGGTACCCAGGCTCCCACTTTCACTCCCTGCCACATTTGCCTGGAGTTGCTGGGTGGGTGCCAGACCCAGCACTGCCATTTCTGCATATCTTCTGGCATCCCCTCAGTATATGGTGTGTGCTTGGTATGTTGCTGGAGCAGGGTTGCTCATGTTTCCTGTCAAGGTTAGTGGATCACCTGGTCTCACCCCCTCAGGGCTGGGGTCTCTTGTTTAGTTATTCCCATGCTGGACTTCTTGGAGATGCATGACTGCATGACACTACCTCCTCTTATGCCTGGAAGCCTCTTTCAGGAAGGAGGGGAAAGCAATCCATCCTCTGAGGTTTATCCCTCTTGCCAGGATAGGGACAGCAGGCTGGGTTGGAAACAGAGAGCTTGGAGGTCAGTCTCTCCACAGCAGTAAGCTTCCTCCCTGTCCAGGAGATGAGGGTGGAGCAACAGAGCTTCTGGAGGTCAGACTAAAGTAGCGGAGAAACCAAAGTAAAACATTAGAGCTGACAGAGAAAACTTGATGATCCAGGAGTATCAGTGGCATAAGGGAAGATCTTGCAGAGATCAGTGCTATAAGAGCAATAAAGCAAAAGAACGTGACTAGCTACTCAAAATAAAGCTCCTTGAGCCATCCTGCATTAGCCCATGCAGGAGAAAAATACCTTGTGTAATGTACAGAGCAACTATGTACAGAAATCCTAGGCCAAAGCTGAAAGAGGGGGAAAGCACACAGCAGTCTCTGTTTTAGTGTCACTCTGTCATAAGCACTCACCAAGGTACAAAGGTCAGTGAAAGCTGCATATCATCCTGCCCTGGTGAGCACAAAGGGCACCCTCGTGTCTGCAGAGAGAGACAGGGATGTGGCACCTGATCCAACTGCCACTGAAAATTCCTTGCCACTGGGAAAACCTAGGTTGAAATCAGCAGGAAGCCCTGTGCCCTCTTGGGCTTCCCTTCCTCTTGCCTAGCAGGTAAAAATATTGTTACTTCTTCAAACAGGAGAAACCAGGGAAATCCCATTCCTAAATGTGCTGTTTTCTGGCACTTAGCATCCAGCCCAATTGTGATCCCACTTTTACAGGCATCAAGGCAGCATTAACATCATCTGAGCAACTTCAGACTCAGAGCAGTGTAACCACAATCAGAATCAGGCCTTCAATAATTTCTGGCATGAGAGTCTGTTCCCCTCCCCCTCTTCCTCCCATTATTTTCTGCGGTCTATAAGATAATTCACTAAAAATATTACTATGTGCTGTTTGTACTGCCTGCCTCTTCAAGGTGTTCCTATGCCGTCATCTCTTCCCCACTCCAATCAGTGGAAATTTCATAAATCACTGCAGGTTACACTCACCTGCCGTGGGGACATGCATCACCTAAATACCCTCTTCACAAACTGGCTTTCACCTCAAGGACATAAAAAAAGATGCTCCTGCTGGCTAGTCTGCTTCTTGCCTCGCAGAGGATGTGTGAGGAAAACTCCAAACGCAGCAGTATATTGATCTAAATTAAACACACAGACACAATCTAATTGCACTGACAGGAAACTGGTGTTTAAAGGCAGAAAATTAAAGCTGTTAATATAATAATGAACAGTTGTGCTTACTGTCTGTGCCGCTGACATTTCATATTGTCATCTCACCAGCTAATCACCACCTCTCCCTCTTTCGTGGGAGTTAAAATGTTTTCATCCATTCACCCAACAAGGTAGCTCTTCAGTTCTTTGACAGTTATTAATATATCCTACCTGCTAATGAGCCACCAAGCTGGACCTGCACAGGTGATAGGATAACAGCCGCCCACACTCCACAGTAACCCTGCTCAGGTCAGGCACAGCACACTGTAAGCCTCCTGGCTGCTTGCCTCGATCCCTTAGATGAGAGCAGCACACCAGCAGCCCCACTCACCGCCTTGGTGCTGATGGGGGGACATCAGGAGCAGCTCTGTCTGAACAAGGTTGCTAGGCTGCTGCAGGAGCAGGGGAGAGCCACAGCCGCTGCCTTCGGCCAGGGAGGTCCCTCCCTAGCTCAGGGCTGGAAAGTCAGACCCTGGCCAGGGATGTGAACCCCAGCTCAGATTGCTGCAGCACCCACAGCTTTGCGGGGGTCCTGGCAGATCTGCCCACGCAGCTATTCCCAGAAAAGGCTGCAGAGGTTTTTGAGGCACTGCACTTGACACTGGTCCTGGCTGTTAGAATAATTTGGCTCCCCTTATCTCCAGCCAAGGGCTGGGAAGACTTCAGCCTGCAGCCAGTGAGGCTGCTGGGTTGGGCCACTTCAAAGGGTCTCTGCAAGTTTACTGGCCAGCTGTCACCTGCCTGCTCTCCCAGAATCAGGGACATGAGCACTGCAGCTTGATGGCTTTTTTCACCTGTGGAACTGTCCTCAATGCTAGGTAAATATCTCTGCTCCACAGACAATGAGCCTGGGGGGAGGCACAAGGACAGACTTGCCTCTGAGTCAGCAGCTGGACTGGGAAATGGACCCTTGCCCCAGCCTCTGGCATTGCCAGTTCCCATTTCCAACAGCAGAAGAGGGAGAAGGGGAATGAGGCTCATCCACCTCTAAAGACGACCTGCAAGCTGATTTCCTCCAATGATTTTCCAATAAACTTGGCTACATCGCTTGAGTGGATTCTTGACAGCCTCAGCATAACAGAAAGGGCACCACATTCCCCTTCTACAGTAGCCCCCACAAAGGCTGCACAAGCTGAAAGCCTGCAGAATAAATGTTACATTAGCCAGGCCAAATTGTGTTTTGTGCTGCCTACCAGTTATGTCCTAGGTGATGAGTAACTACCTTGTTAATGGCGGAGGGATGCCAAAGTGATTGGACCTATGGCTACAGATCAGCATGACTGGGAGACACCTTCTTCTGGCACAGGCAGTGTGTGCAGAGTCCTGCATCCCACTGGAAAGGAGCAAATCCAGACAATTAAGGGTATTTCCATAATCCGTATTCATGCATAATTTTTTTATTTTTGTCCCATTCTGTTTTCTGGACACATTAATTTTTGACCACAAGGAGTTCCCACAGACCTGGAGCTATGTATTATACAAAAATAATTTCCTGACTTTTTACATGCAGTTCTTCAATATAATGAGTCATCTCTGAGAAAGAAATTAGGAGCCTCCCATACAACTTGTCTAACCCATCTATTGTTTTACTCTGGTCTACCTTGTCCTTGTTACTTATCTCTTGTGTTTGATTAAAAAATCCAGTATTTTCCACCCTTTTTCTGCCTGACTGACAGTTCCTTTTACTTTTGTGGACAGATATCCAGGGCAGAGTATAATATTGCAGGTAAAAGCAAGCCATCTAGCAATATCATGGCATTGCCTCATAGTTGATCTCCTCTCACATTTCCAGCTGTTCTTTGCCTTGCTTCACCACCTTCCTGCATACTGGAGGGGTTTCATGGAGTACTCTGCACTCAAAAGCTCATTTTTCCTTCCCTTAAGTGAAGACACAGCAATGTCACTGAACTGTTTAAATTACCTTGCTCCTTGCCCATGATGGCACCCACATCTTTAGGAAACAGATTACTGGCTTTGTTTGGGTTAGCAGCTTTCCACCCCTGCATTTCTGGCCACGTGTCACATTCTCTGTCAGCTCCCTCTGTTTATGGATGGCATGAATTGCCCACCAGTCCCTCAGTCAGCCCCACGTACGCAGACCCACACCAGCTGCTGGGAGTAGTGAAGGTGAATGCAGTCCTTTCTCCTGCAGTTTTCCCTACACCTTCCACTGAGGAGCAACAGGAAATCAGCCTCCAAACTCAGACTTGCCACTACCAGAGACATGAAGAAGAAAAATCTTCATTTGCCCAAGAGGGAAGCATTGTTTGAGGGTGACATTCAGGTTACTGCAGGGAACAACAAGGCAGTCAGGAAGCCCCAGTTGCCTTGCAGTTTTCCCAGGTTCATTTCAGTGCTTGGGTTGATGAAATTCAGAGGACAGTCAGCAAAGGCTAGTGAGCAAGCAGGGACTGCAGAAGTCCTGTTTCAGAGGGAGAGTAAGGACAGCAAGGCAAAGTGGAGGGGGTCTGTCCTGCAGAGCAGAGCCAACTCCGCCATCCTCACCACCACACTGCAGAGCATTGGTGCACTAGTCCCTGGGGATTGCTGCCAGTGAGGGGACTGCTCAGTGGGAATACCTCACTTCTGGGCAGCTGTGGGCACTGGCACCACGTGTTAGCCAGTAAAGATGGGAAGTGGTGATGGGGGCGGTAAGAAAAGCCAAGATGTGATCAGCTGTAGCAGGGAATCAGCATTTTCCCTGGCCTGGCCTTGCCCACGTGGAACACAGAGTGGACACAATGCAAATCACGGCTGCTGCACCTGACTTTCCCATCAGGAGTGAGCCCACTAACATCCCACTCCATCAGGAGTGAGCCCACTACACATGGATCTCGTCCTCTGACAGATAGGTAGCATCCAGGCTTATCCTGCAATTTGTTATTCAGAGGTCTCTTCTGGGGCACCCTGCTCCTTACTTGGCCCACAGCGCAACCAAGAGGAATGCAGAAAAGGATGTAATTTCTCATTGCCCAGGCAATGAAAGTATCTTTCCTCGTTTTATGGGCACCTGCCGACAGGCTTTAAAAATAGGGGACCCAATTTCCATTTTCATGGTGTTCTCTTATAACATAAAGGAGGTTTAAATTGGAGTGATCTATATTCATCTCATGGTTTCTTTCCACTGCCATAGTGCTGTAAAATCTGTTGTAGTGTAAATGAGAATCAGATCCAAAGTGTTCCCCTACAGCACAGAACAGCGCTGGACCAAGTCTTTGAGCAAGGCACCAGGAAAGGGGGAGAGAAGGAGAAATTCTGTGGTCAAGAAGGGAGGGAAATAAGAGGGCAGGATGACAAATAGACACATTTGATAGGTGCATTTGAGAAATAACCCTCTACCAGCTTATGGCTGTGGATAGCCCTCAGGGATGAGAGTGCTCAAACTGTTCACGCATGGGTGAATTAATGTGGGACTAGGCTTGTGAGTGAAATAGGCACCATGCAGGTGACACCTTCAGTGACACTGTGTATATGTGTATGTATAAATCTATATATTTATACTCATGGATATCATGGAGTTTTGGCAAATCTTTTCAAATTTGTTTCAACTACCACCAAGACCCAGTGGATGACTGATAATTTAGAGTTATCTTTCCTGTACAAGATAAGCAGTTTCATATGCAGTGTAAGCAAATATGTCAAGCAATTTCTTGGTTCACCCATCTGTAGCTGCCAGTCACACTAGAATTTATGTATTAACTGCATTGGATCAAATGTTGGCTCAAATGTTGGATAATTGACAGAGGCCAGTGTTTTTCCAACTGAAAAGAGAACATGCTGGAAGATGGACAGGACTGTGTGCAATGGAACAGTTTTACTTTTTTAACCTCTGGGAAATGCCACAGGCAGCAAGACTAATTACCTCCACTGTTAAAACTGGGAGGACTGTGGGTTTGGTGTACGCACAGCCTACATGCAGGTGGCCACTGCCATGGGCAGCACTCCACTCTGACCACCTCTGCCATGCCTATAGGTGCAAACTTGTGACTCTTGGGCTTGGAGGAGGAGGAGAAGGCAGTGCAGAGGTCAAGAGCCAGAGAACACCAGTTGCTCAGCAAGAGGTTTCTCTACCAGCTGTCAGCCTGCACAAAGCCCATCCTTTTCTGTCAGGGTGTCTATGCAGCCTCTCCTCTCACTGCTGTTGGGTAGACCAGCACAGCTGGGAGGCATTTGAGTTTTATGACTATGTTCCACAAAGGTTCCCAAGCCATTTTGTGCATTCATCTTCTAAAGAAATTGGTATGGAGAGAGGAGAGTAGCAGTGTCCCATCCCTTGGACCCTCATTGAACTCCAGAGAAATTTTCTACCTTAAATAAATTGTGCTGAGCAAAACCCTGGGACCTGCACCAAGCCAGTGGTTGAATGTTGGCATGTCCCAAGGCCCCCACAGATGTGCTTTGAGGACTGGAAGAGGGATAACCTCTCTGACCCTTGTGCCATCCTCTGCTTGAGGTACCTTCTGCCCATCTAGTTCCCTGTGGGACTCTGAAACTGCTGGGTGGGCAAAGGGGAATCATCTTTCACCTGATTTCCTCTCTCCCTGGAGTATTTTGAAAAAGTCAGGTACAGGATTCTGGGACACTGAAAGAGAAACGAAGGAAGAAAGGATTTTCCCAACCTAGTAAAGGTGAAAGGTCATCAAGATTGTAGAAGGCAGCCTTCAGCCAAAAAAGAGGCTTTGTCTCAAGTTTCAGGTACATTAAAAAGATGTGCAAAGTGTACACTGGCCAATGCTTTGCACCATGGAGTTATTACTGTCACTATGTGACACAGCATTTGGGGTGACAGACTACGTGAATGTCAGTGGCGTGGGTAACAGACCAGGAGACCCCATTAACTCACTCTTCTCATGGATTTCTGCTTCAAAACAAATTGACCATTGGCTTGAGCCTCCCCATACAGGAAGCAGCTTCCTGGTGTCTGATTGGTGGCCTTCTCATTCTGCAAACATCCATTGCTCCTCACCATCACACAATTCTCTTCAAAGACAGAGGTCAGGCACAGTAAAGCAGCTATTAAAGCACTGCACATTTCCCAGCCAGAAAGTCTGAAAAGAGCTAAAATAATTGAATGGGTTAGAATGTGTCCAGGGTGCTGGCATTCAGTTCTAGGGAGAAATGCTGTGGCATTTGCCAGGGATTAAAGATATCACTAGCTGGACAGTTTGTCCAGGTCTTGCTGGATTCAAAGGGCAGAGAGTGGCTGTTTCCTGCAAGCACAGACACAGCAAAACACCAGTGACGTTTCCTGTAGTGGAGTACTGACACATATTGGTGCTGTTTACTTTGTAGGACAGGTCAGAAGCAGAGCCCCAAGTGACAGTATGTGCTTATCTTCTTCCAGGTCACACCACCCTCCAGCCACCTTGGCCAACGTATCTCAAGCAGAGAGATTGCTGTCACCAGTGAAATCAGACCTGACCAAACAAAATCACAGACATTGGCTCTTCCAGAGCAAGGCCTGTTCACAGCAAGCCAAGAGATGAGCATGAGTCAAGAGTGGTTTTCCCAAGCTCCTAGGCAAGAAGCTGTTCATGTCAGGTGATGCTTCCCAGAAGACTTACTGGTTGGTATTGTTTCTCCAAGGCTCATTTTGCTTTTGCTATTTCCTAGCTCATATTTGACTAGTTAAAAGTTTTATCAGCCAGGGCCATAAATTATCATGACAGCTTCTAGGGAAAGTCGGCCCTTTCGTCTCCTGCTCATTTCCTCTCTGTCCCATGCCATTGATCAAACCTGCAGAGTTTTAGCCTTCTCAAAAGCAAAAACAAAGAGAACTCCAACCCTGCCTAATTGAGATGTAGGTAAAGTTAAAAAGCAGCCGCCACGCATGTCTTTGCCTCAATTAAATTGGCTCCTTGATATTTCTGATAATTCCTTTTTCTTCTTTCCTTTTCATATCTTTTTTTTTTTTTTTTTTTAACAGCTTTATGATTAATGGGTGCTGTGATGTGTTGACATTTCAGCTTTTCACATATCCCACGCCCCTGTTAAATGGCAGGGGATCGAGCTCCTGTTTACAAGGAGCAAGAGGACTGCAAGTTGTACTATTAATCAACCGGGTAATTCAGCAGGGGTGTGGAGAGAGAGCTCAGAGCCCTGCTCCTGGCAAACATGATACCCCCCAGGAAATTTGAAAATGTTTGTATCCAATGCACTCTGCAGCTGAGAGCAAAGTGGCTCAGCTGAGTAGCGGGCTCAAGGAGTATCACTGCACTGCTTGAAGGTCATTAATTTGTGTCTGATGAGGGAGAAAAAAGCAGTGAAAGCCAATGCTTTTCCGATGTGTGGATTGAGGGCTCTAACAGGCCCTGAAGAGCTGATGCTGGAGAGCACGAGTTGTGTTTCAACCCATTAAGCCCTGGCCTGACTTTCAATGTCAAAAAGGAGATGGATGGTGGTGCTGAGAGCAGTTTCCTTGCACAGGAGTTTGGAGACAGTACAGTAAACTTTGAACTGGAGAAAGTGTGAGGAATATCAGGCTTTGATGGGGGCTGCCTCTGTAATAACAAGAGTTTCAGACACTGTCTCTGACCCTAAAGAGGCTTCAACAAAACTGGTTCTGTGCTGAGAGGGGAATGGTGGCTGGTCCTGGAGGGCAACAAGCACAGTGGAAAAAGACAGCACTGCATGCCAGGAAAGTGGGACTGATCCTTCCACTTAAAGGGCTCATTGAGAGTACAAAAGCAATGAATGAGTGTAAAGGTACTGTTTAACTGTGCCCCCAGGAGTACATTCTAAGTTCATGAACATTACGGTTGCATGGCAAAAAGCCTCAAATTTCCATGGCTGGGTTTCTTGGTCAGGTCTCTGCTATGTCAGTCATTGTGCACCTGTGGGGGGGTGGATAAGGTAGTCACCTGACAGGACTGATAAGCTTTGTGCACAAGCAGAAGAAAGGACAGCTGAGGAATAGGTATAAGCATTCTCGCCTTCTTTTCCTGGTGCAGCATTTCTGAATAGGTGTGCCAGCCCAGCATCTAGCATCTGAAGAGGCATTAAAGCACAGAATGTCCTTTCTCCTGAATGGGAGCAGAACAGACTCCCTTGCCATTGAAGTGGGAGTTTCACAATGTGGCATGTTCAGCAACAAACAAAACAACATAGGTTAAAAATAAGACTTCCAGAAAAGGACTGGAGAAGCTAACTTCGATCTCCTTATCAAAACACAGAACACAGCCCTGTAATCATCAGTGTCAGGGCAACTGAGAGGGCTGCAAAATGTGTTACAAGAGCAGAAATGTTTTAAGTCAGCTTTCTGAGCAAAGGAAACTTATTATGTAATTACATCCTACCAGCAAGCACAGCAACAGCAGGTGTCTGTTGTCTCTGGATTTCTGTTCCTCCCTACATGGGTGTAGTTATAGTAGAAGCAATCCAGCCAGTCCAAGCAATCCCACATAAAATAGCAGCAGTGAAGAAAATAATTTAAAGCTTTGCCTGCTGTGGCTGTACGGGGCTTGTAAATGATGTTCCCAGTTCTAGGAACAGGAAAAGCTTCTCTAGGGGATTGGGACACCTAAAATCAGTGTGTTGTGTAACAACTGTGGAGATGGAAGAAGTTGTGCTTACTCTTTGGGAAGACTTGTAGAGCAACAGCCCTCAGAGAAAGCATCAAAGCTGGTGCAGCTATTGTGGTGGAGCTATTGCAGAGAGCACTGTAGTTCAGCACCACAGCAGCAATTATCTTGCAATGGCTGGGAGGGGAGGAAAGAGAGCAAAGCAAAGAGGAGAAACCCCCAGTCTATTTCACATTGCCACCTCCCCTTGCAAAGCACCAGCAGAGATGTACAAGACATGAAAAGGTCCTTTCCTGGGCAAGCAGTATCCAAACACCCTCTTTTCTTGCTGCCTGACTAACCCAACTCCAAGATGTACTGAACAAATACTCTCCAACATAACTAAACCAAGGGATGAGCATCAAGTGCTTTCCCTGAACTAGAGGAGCTCCCAAAATAGGGGTGGGCAGGCCTGGGAGGTCCAAGTGGAAAGAATTTAAGGAGGCTTTGACAGCAGGCTCAGGGCCAAAAGCTTCTGAAGGGAAAACATCAGAGGGACAGGTTAGCATGGCTAACCTTGCCTGGGGAGTTTCTGGTATGGGCACACATCTGCTGGGAGAGACCCAGCTCTAGCCAACCCTGCTGGGATAGGAGAATGGACCAGCAGATCTCATGACTTTCTTTTTACTCCCATTTTCTGCAACTGCTGTGAAAGGGACCTCTTTGTAAATAAAAGAAATTGTCGTCTTAATTCTTCCACGACCAGGCTTAAGCAGAGCAAATAGATTTAGATATAAAACCCAAGGGACAGGCAGCTCTGTTGGAGGCCAAGCTTTATCCAGTAACCTCAGCCACATCCTCTCCTCCCTCCTCTGCTGAATAATTCAGAGCTTCATTTTCTTATCTGCTCCAATCTGGGTTTGTACAAACCAGCCCTGCTGTTAAGTAACATGAGGAAGATAAAGAACAACAAGGCATCTTTGTGCAGGGGGAGCCTCAGCAGGCAACAGATACCTCCCCTTTGTGCTGCCGCTGTTCAAGAGAGGAACTGGCATCTTTCCTCCACTCTGGCACACTTTTTTCTCTTCATTTTTTCTTCATTCTCCTTTCTCCACAAGGATTCATTATGTGCCTAAGCTGGCCTCTACCTGAAACAGGAAAAGCCAACACGCACGTAGGGGGGAAAGGAAAAACAAAAAAGCCCCAAGCTCTGTAATAGACTTTTCATTTACTAAATCTTTTAGAAGTTTTCCTTCTTTCTGCACTAAATATCAGTTGCTTAAGATAATCTGCGAACCTGCAGAATGGCCATTAGGAGCTCCCTGGTGACTAGGTTAATTCACAGTAAATTACAGTCACTGCCAAGGAGATTGCAGGGAGGTTAGGAAGAGATTGGAAGCGGCAGGCAGCAAAGCAGTGTAACATTTACCAAAACCAGAAAATAGAACAATAATCAAGGACTGTAAGGAACAAGGAGTCCAGGCAGTGAATGCATGTTGTAATAGTTATTTCCAAACTCTGACAAATGCTGGTAAACACTGGAATCAACAATGATGAAGTTTTCTGAGTGACACACCAGCAGTAGCCTGTGTAACCATACACAGGAAGTATGAAGAACAGGGATAAAGAGACTGCCCTTTTCCCAACTGTTTTTTTCTCGTGGTAACACAGGAATGCTGGGCAAGAACCAAAAACTTGGCTACGCCAGGCACTGTATGCATGGAAAGATGTTCTTCAGGAAGAAAACAACATTTTCCACCTTCCCTTTCCCCTTCCCCTCACCATCCTTCCATCTCTTCCCTTTTGACTGTTAATATGATGACACTGACCTTGTCATCAGCCCCATCGCTGGTGTTGCTGTGAGGACTGTAAGCACAAAGTGGGGGACAGGTTCCCTGTGCAAGTCACATCTCACACACCATGCTTTTCCCCCTTTCTTCTGGCTCAGTTCAGAGCCTAAGTCCCTCCCATATTCTTGGCCACTCTGATGCTGGGAATTGGTAAATTTTCATAATCACACTCAAGATGGGAAAAAGGGGAAAATGCCACAATCCAGGCAATCCCCAAATTACTGCACAGTGATTTTGTTCATATACAATGTCTAAGTGTGACAAAACTGTGCCTGGAGAACTTTTTGAGAATGCCAGAGAGTGGTCTCCACTGTAGGACTGTTCCTCTCTACCTGGGGACTGCAGCTGCCCACTGCAAACCTCCTTGTGGCTCCCAGACCAATTGTCTGGGACATCAGAAAACTGACAGGATTTCTTCACCACAGATTCCAGACAAAAAAACTCCCCCAACACATTTGCCTAATGTCTGCATCCCTTCAAGAGACTAGCGTAGTGAGGACAAACTTGGCCCATAGTGGCACAGTGGCCAAAAGGAGGCCACATGGCAAGTGTCACCATCCCACAGTGGCTTCTCTTCAGCCTCTCACCCAAGATTTATTTCCTTTCTCTTGCTATTTCCACAGTCCCTTACACCAGCCACTGCTCTGGCTACCAGCCAATATTCAGATCCCTGTAATATTCTGGCTGTTGGTTTCCTAGTGTATAAAAGCCTGGTGTCGAGCAGTTTCCCAGTAAGTCATAGTAAGCTTACTTTCCCAGTAAGATCATCTCCCAATGTTCTGGGGTTTTCTGCACAATTCAGCTCAATTCATTCTTCCACCTTTCTGGTGGGCAACAGGGAACAAGGCACAGAAGTCTCTGGAAATTCAGATACCATCTTGCCCTCCCCTCCCTCCTTCCTTTTCTTCCTCCCTCTCTCCCCAGGCATCTCTGGCCTGCCAGGTTTTTTTTTAATATGAACTTTAATTTTTTTTTGCTAGTAAAATGTGACTGTACCAAAAAATCATTTGTGCCTTTTCTCTTTCTTCCTGAAAATATACATATTAACCTATCGGAAAGCCTTCGTTTCTTCTGCCAACTGGTATCAACAGTCAATCAGAATCTGTCAACATACCAATTTTATCATCTCCAACTCGGAGAGCAGTGCAGTCGTCATGGGAACCAAAATAGTAACTATGGAATAGCTGCCTTAGTAACAACAACAACAAAAAATGTGTTGGCATAAAATTGCATTTGTAGTAAATTTCAGTTAACACTTTAGAAATTAAACAACTGCTGTGTGAATCATGGAGTGTGTAAAATCAAGGGCCCTCTCCAAGGAAATGGTGGCTTTTAAAGTTCCCCAAGATCTAACCTTGTTGCTAGTCCCTTGTGCTACAATTTGAAAGAGAAGTAACAGAGGAAAACACATCTTTATTTTGATCTGGACATTTGTGTAACATGAGATTAAAGATGCAGCAGCTTTATCCTATTTGAAGAGGCAACCTGCATTCCTTATATACAGAGTTAAATTTTTGATGCTGGGGAGAACTACTAACTACAGAGACTTTAAAGACAGCTTGCTTTGGTCCTTGTGAAAATCCAAAAGAGCATGACCATAGGCAAACAGCAGGGAGGGAAACATGGAAATTGCTGTATCAATGCAGACCTGTGGCCCAGTATTCTGAGTTGTATGCACATTTCAAAGGAAAATGCATATTCTCAAAGTGCTTAGGTCACATATGCACAGAGATTCACCTTTTCAGAAGAGTGGGTCATTCCCTTAGTCCATTTAATGCTCACATTATATTCCCAAAAGCAAGTGAACAGAAAGGGAGGATATGTCTAAGAAGAGCACTTGCTGGGTTTGTCTTTTCAGAGGACAAGTTAAATACACTCAGTGCTTCTATCCCCTCCAGACCTCTGGTTTCTGTCCTGTAACACCTTCAGAAACACAAAGTCAATCCTAGCTTTACTTTGTACGTGACCTGTAAAGATTCTGCCAGATCTCCTTGCATTGCATAGATGAACGTGACTCTCTTAACAGCAAAGATGAATTGCTAATTTCCAGGTCGGCTTTTTAAATTCATTGTCAAGGAGGTGACCTGCTCAGCTGAGCATCAACACTACCCGCGGCATCAGGTTCAAATCCCAGCACTGTTGTCTCTGCCCTGCACAGAAAAAATCAGTTCTCTACCACTGAGGTCAGACACTCTGGACTGTTGAGGAAGCGTCCCCAAAACAGTAATAAAGTTCCTTATGAAATGTCTTAGGGCTCTTTTTGAAACAACAGTACAATTAATTTCAGTTTACCAAAACTTACACGTATATAGAGAACACATCTGGCACTAGAAAGGCTGAGCCACAGAAGGTTGAAGGCTGGAGAAGACATGGGGAATTACCACTATCTACTTACACTGGCCTTTCATATTTTCTTAAAGGTCTAATTTTTACTCCTGACAGATAAAAGATGCTGTGCTGTGGGGATCTTTGACACACAGTTTAGGTATTACAATACTCTTCCATATACATGCCCACCTCATTACTGGCCTACAGCCAAGGAACAGATTTATTTAATTGGTGCTATATTAAAATTGTGAAACCATTGTCATAAAAAGGGAATGGATAGGTAGTAAATGTTTCTCTTTCTAGAATAAGAGGTAGTTCAAATATTTGTGTAATTGCAGTGTCATGGGGTTATAATCCATTCACTTTAGCACCAAGACACTCTTTACTGGGAACAAGGCCATTGAGACTGTCAGTTTGAGACAAAGGCCAGTGACTCAAACTCCTGCTCCAGTAGATCATGTCCCCAAGTAAAACACAATAATTTAGAATTGTATAAGTGATATATACAATTTAAGTGACCTTTTGACCAGATGAGTGTATCCTAGTGACTAGTTACCTACAGAGAGCACACTCAGAGGAGAACAATGGTCAGAAAGGTCAAGAAAGCTTTCCACCTTCCAAAACCTTTTTGTAAGTCAAAGAGGTGAGGATGCCTTGAGATGCTCCAGAAAAATCAATAGGAAAATTCTGCTGGAGCGGTAACAAAATCTGTGTCATGTAAAATGAATTTAGACCTAAGGTTTAATGCCATTATCTTAAAAGGGCATCTCTCTACATTCTTCCTAGCATTGTGGCAGTACAGTGGAGAATGGCCTGAAAAGGTGTTTCTCAAGAGGAGGTGTGAGTACTGAAGGGTTTGGAGGATTAACCTTTCAATTTCGAAGACCAGGGCTGTGAGAACTGGGTGTGAGTCAGTGAGGGCTGCAAGGCTATCAGCTTGGACAGAGCTGGCATGGTTACAAAACAGTTTGGCTGATTAGCCAAGAGCCCCAGCGGAATCAGTGACAGAATGAAAACAGATTAGAAGTGCTGCAGCTCTGAAGACAAAAACCAGGACATTGGCTAGAGAATGAGTTTAGTTTGCTCTGAGGTGTTTCTGTGCTAATAAACAGGGGTCAAGAGACCATGGGGGAAGGGAAAGGCCTTGTAAAGCTGATTCAGAAATGGTGGAAAAAGGACCAACCCTGGAGGCATTAGCAAGCCTAGGGTGTGGCCATGCAAAAGCTTGTAGCTATTATTTATTTATTTAGTATTATTTCCTATTATTTCCACACATTTACCACTCTCTTTTCCAAGGAAAAGTGGGATGAGGTTAGAAACCTTTGCAGTTTTACCATTCAAGAGAGCTGACCACTAACTGGGATGTCCACATGGAGTTGTAACGGACTAATCAAGTTCAGTGACTGTTTGCCAGTCTTCCTGTGTTTTCCTGTGTCTATGAAGCACACCTCTTCAGCTTCTGAAAGAGGATTGCTACTGCTCTAATTTCTAAGATACACTAGAGAACTGTGATTCCTTTTTGCATCATGGAGTTATGGGTTGATCTCAGCGTTAATGGTGCCTACCTACTGCCTATAGTGTTCTTTAATCCTCAAAAGTTTCCCTATCCCACATATGCTACAATTTAAATGTTTTAGAGAGCATTTTAACACTGAGAAGAAAGCAGCAGGAATATTTAATAAATCCGCTAAAATCTACTGGGATAAGGAAGGCTTTAGGAAGGGCAAAGGGAGAAAATAAAGTTATTTCAAAAGATAAGTGGTGCATAGCATAGGATGCGTGTGAGAACCAGTTTGTCGCTGCCCCTCAGTGCCACCCCTGGCTCAGAAGGTTCCTTGACTGCACTCTGCAGGCAGCCAAGGAGAGCACACCAGGGAGGCTTCATTGTCCAGTGGCTTATTTCTGGTGCTCTTCTCTAGGCCATTCCTGCTGTCAGATACTGGATTCTGAGCGAAACAGTGCTTGGGTCTCACCCAGAGCAGCTGGTTGGATGGTTGTGTCCTGATACATTCCTGGAAGGCATCTTTAACTACATAAGCTGGAAAGGGAAGATCTTACTACCAGAGGAAACAATATAAGTAGTTCACAGTCACTGTGCTCTAAAAGCATGTGTTTACTTTTGACACTGCCAAGAAAATGTTTCTGAAATTAGGTCTGCAACTGCTGACCTATTTTTCCAGTTACAAAACATATGATAGTTGAAGGAAAAGTGATCAAAATTGAAGCCGATTTTCCCATATCGCAAAAGAAGGAGCCAAATGGGGAAGGCATTTCCAGAATGCCCTGCATGGCTATAAGCAATATTCCTTGAATGCAGCAGCCCTTAGGGAAGGGAGAGAGAGGTGAAGCCCTGTCTCAGCTGCATGCATGCCCCAGCACAGGCAAAGAGCTCAGCTCCACTTGGATGAGGAGTTGTCTGAATGCCAGAACAAACAGAAATTCAGGCCTGAAATGGTCTCATGCCAGGCTTTGTGCAGCATGATATTATCATTTGATGCAATTATGTCATTAACTAATTTTCAAATTTGCATAGAACCATTCATTTAATCTTTAAATAAATAGTATGGATTTAGCACCAGTGAAAGCCCTCCAGATTAACTGCTTGGCGAATGAAGTCTTCCACTTATCTGTGAGACAGCAGCAGGACCAGCTTTATCCACATGCTGACCTGCCAGCACACTACAACCTTGATTTGACAGATAAGTGCACAGCTTCATCTGAGGAGCTGTAGAAAAGAGCTCAGCTCCCTGGCTCAGGCACCTCATAATCTCTCTTGGACCTTTATTGCACATCAGGGCAGAAAGTTTTCACAGAGTGCAGCTGGCACTCTCAGTTCCTGCTCTGAAATCTCAGCATCTTTGGAAATGAAATGACTAGCAAGTTGTCACAGGGAGCCAGAAATGGCTCCTCCACAATATGAGCACTCTGCATCTGTGAGCAGCCACAGCAGAATAACACTTTCACACGTTCTCACGCTGTCTTATTGTCCTCTGCCACCCACCTCGCTTTAGTTAGTTATGCTGTGCTCTACACAAGATACTCACACCTCCTTAGACAGCGTCTGATGGTTGCTTTATGGCAACTGATTGGATTAGCTCTGCTGCTTGGAAGCTGCCCCCACAACCACTGCTCTCTTGCAAGCTGCAGAGAGGCAGCCATGGCATTGAGGAGGGGCAGCAGATCCTTGTGCACCTCTTGGTGACAGATGGAGCTGGATTCCCTCACCTACCTGTCACAGCTGAGCAGACTGACAGACTTTCTCCCTTCATCTGGAAAATACGCAGGGCCTACAACATAGAGGAGGAGGATGATCCCGGCTCTTGCTCTACTGTCTTTGCAAAATCCCAGGACCTCAACATAACCATGACAACTGCAGCTCTGCAATCAGGGGGCTGAGTACTCAAAGACAGATGCAGCCAAAGGAGAGGAATGGCAGACAAAAATAAGAGGTAGAAAACTATCAGGAAGGTGGGTGATTTTGCAGCCTGTGTTGTGAAAACAGACCCCATGCCTCCCACTGCTGCCAGGGAGGCACACTCAGCAGCCGGGCACACCTGAACCAGCCACTTGGCTCTCGCCTGCTCTTATTATTCTCTGCAACCCTTCAGCATGACTCTTGACAGAAAAATTACCAAATGTAATGCACTTGTGACTTAGTTAATTTGCACCTGTATCTAATTTCAGACCCGCTAGAATAACAGAGCAGTTCTGTAATCAGAAATGGAGAGAAAAAAAAGAAAAAGTCAGAGCTGCCAGTCACTGGCTGCTGCAGGGGAAACTGTCCCCACTTCATAGAGTGTCCCCATGCATGAAGGTCACAGCAGGATGCAGAGGTTTCCCTGAGAAGGCCCAAAGCAAACCCCTGTGTGTGGGACTCAGAGTGAGCCCATGGCAATTTCCAGTGGCAGCTGGAAATACCATGCTCTTCCCTGCTTTGCCAGTCAGCAGTTGCTTCAGTCTTGTACATGTCTCTGCATTTTCATTTTGGGAGATTGTTCTGAGCAGTTTACAATTGTCTACTTGTGGCTAATGGCCATGACTTTCTGGATGCCAGAGGGTGCCTTGTTTCATTGTCAGAGGAAGCACTAATGACACAAAGACCCTTCGGCCCATGGTTGTGGCTTATTAGGGTACTAGTCATGACACCTCAGTTTCCCCCCCAGGCTCTGTGGAGCCATAGATCTTATAGTTCATGTGTCATTTTTAATCTTCTCCCTTAGTCTCTTCCAGGGTCTAGCTCCTCCATAGTATTCAAGTCCCTAAACATGAGATTTAAGAAAGTCAAACCCACTTTGCTTTTGTCAGCTCTCTCAGGACCCTTACCCATGCTGGTGCCAGGGTGCCCTGCTCAGCCTGTGCAGCACCTGGCCATATGTGGTGTAGCACACCACCCCACAGACCTCGTATGGGTTGTTCTGCAGGACCTTGGGCTGGCCTCATCCTGCTGAGCCACAGCTGCCTCTCCTTTATTGCCTGGCACAGAGCTGTGATGGTGAAAATGTTCTTTCTGAGGGAAGGCAACAAGGAAGGCTTTGGTTTGCTTCTTGACTGACTTGTCTGTCCAGCCCTCCCCAAAGAGGGCCAATCCATCACCCTCATTTCCTGCTCTCCTTTCCATCTATGGATCCCATTGCAGCATCTCCAGATATCCCTTGCATACTGAGACCCCTTAAACCAGGTGCAACTCTACCCTGTTACATGTGCCCTGTTACATGTACCCTCTACCCTGCTTATACTAAATCATCTCAGCCCATACCCAGCCGTCTTCCTACACCTTTCCTCAA
This sequence comes from Erpornis zantholeuca, assembly GCA_013400515.1. Taxonomy (NCBI): domain Eukaryota; kingdom Metazoa; phylum Chordata; class Aves; order Passeriformes; family Timaliidae; genus Erpornis; species Erpornis zantholeuca. Next base: position 492,368 of record VZTN01023770.1, read on the forward strand.
TGGCATCTGCTTTCCTATAGCACAATCACCCTGCTCCTTCCCCAGTGAGTGGGGTTACTAACCCCAGCCATCTCCACCCTGAGGGGAGTGGAGGCAATACAGACACGGTACTGCATGGAGCAGCCTGCACTTTTCCCCCTTCAAAGACCAACAGCCTTCAATAGAGCTGCATAGAGAAAGTAAATCGGGACATAAAACATTTTGAGATCTTCAGATGAAAGGGGTTAGTATGTCATTAACATCAATTTCTTTGGCTGAGACACTTGTTAAGCACAGCTCTGGGAATATGTAAGTCTGGTATTTTAACCTTGGCCTTCTCACTGACCTTACCTCTCTAACCCTGGCCATACATTTTAATACCCTTGTCTTAATTTCTAGCCTAAAAGGAGGTGGGTTCTAACTGTCCTGCCTTGCCAGGCTGCTATGGTTGTGTAATTAGGTACAGCCCATAGATCTCTTTAAATGTAAGCATTATCTCTCTGTAATAGCCTGAGAACTCAATGTCCTGCAATAGCAGGTATACCACAGCAATGTGCTCCCTGAGGAAATAGGTCCTTCCACCTCACAGCCTCGCTTTTCTCCACATGCAAGAGCTCTCCTGGGCAGCCTGTGCAGGCAATATCTGCCCATTACAGCTGAAGCTGAAGGTTGAACCAAGAGGAAGGAATTTCAGACACTGTCTTGGGACATCCTCACACATCATGCTGTTATCAAATAGGCCTCCTCTGCACTAGATACAATCCCAGGAATGGTTGCTCACTCACCCAGTAAGAACAGTGCAAAGCACAACTGTTGATCCATGTTGATCATATCAGCCTAGACTTCCTCACAGTGATGCCCTGCAGCAAGAACTCAGAGAAAAAAACAGAGTGAAGGATATGCACTTCTGTCTTCAAAGGGACCCCTGAAGCCACCATTCCCAGCCTGCCATAGGAGCACAAAGACCAGCATTTACACCAGATCCACAAAAAAGAATGACTCAGGGACAAACTCAGGGCACTAAGTGGTGTTGAGGACTTCTCCCATGTCATAATTGGCTCCAGCTCACCCTCTGCTTTAGTCAGCTGAGACCTGTTTCACATTCACAGTACCTGTGCAGAAATTCTTCTATGCCAAGTAGCCTTTATGTGAAACAGTCTTCCTATGCTTAGAGCAAACAACTAACAGGACCTGGAATCCTCTCAAGCCATGGTGACTCATGACTGTGTGATTACCTACAGTCTTGCTCCTCTGAGACGTGCACTCACCTATGGGCTGGCATTCATCAGCCCTCCTGGTTTTAGTCCTAGCAGAGAGGCCAAGCCTCAAGTACACCAGGGAAACCAAACATCAGATCCCCAGAGGTGGTGCCTCTGAGGTAAGGTTGAAGGCATATTAGCAATACAGTGTGGGAGAGCTGTAGTTTATCTCAGGATCCAGAGCTATCAATACAGTGCTGCAGAGGGGAGATGCAAAATCTTTAATTAACTTTTGTTCACTCACTCCCTGCACTGGTGAAGGTGGGTGGATGTGATCGTTGCTCAAGGGAGGATTCTCCCCTCCCCCCGCTTTTGAATTCCCAAGCAATCAGTGCTCTGTATAGAGCAACATAAATAGAGCTTCTCAAACCTGGTGGGTTTTAGTTTAGTTTTGTTTTGTTTTGTTTGGGTTTGCCATCCTACCTGTTTTATCAAATACCAAAAAATTTAGGGACCACTTTGAATGTGTTTGCACACTCTCTTTGCATCTTAACTGACAACGTACATGCTTTTTTAATTAAAATTTTATTGGCTTTTCCATAAGTGATGTACCTACTGTAAGTAAGCACAGTTAAGTAGAGATAACGTGTAGTTTGTTTAGTTATCTTGCCGGAGATTATTTCTGTTATCACTGTAAGTTGATTATTGTAATTATTGAAAGAGAGAAGGCTGACAGAGAGAGAGCATGCAGAAGGAAAATGGGGGGAATTAAAAGATAATAATAAAAGATAATAGCAGTCTCCTTTGCTCTTATTTTTTTTGTCTTGACAACCACTGTACATGCTAAATTTCAGTTTAATATTAGAGTCCCTCCTTTTGCTAACACACCCCCATCAATAACACAAGGTCTTTTAACCCTAGATGGCTGCAATTAGCTTCAGTATCAAAAAAAGACAGAAGCTGTCTCTCTTGTTACTACTACCAACCCTGTGAATATCTCAGGATGATTCTTTTCACCTCTGTCTCCTGAATTAATTTGATATTTTTAACCGTCTTTAGAAATTGTATGGTTTTGGCACGCAGAAAATTAAAGATAAGCATTATGTATGTGGGGAATGTGTGTGCATGAAAAGACTGAGGGAGAGAGATTATACACTGCACTGATAACCAGGTGTTCCTGGCATAATTCTGAGGCCAGTGCGTGGGGTGGGAAGGTGGAAGCCCCTGACAGCCTGTTGCCATTCTGATGGTGAAACACTGTGATGCTTTGCACTTCTCTGGAGGGACACATGTTCCAGAGTCAGTGAACATTCCCTGTTCATGTGAGATGCAAGGGAATCTGTACATGCTGGTAATCTCAGTATGAGAAGTGCAGTTGTCTCAGGTAACATTCTTTTTCTCCACATTTCAGAGAGACACTGGGTAATGCTTAAAACTACTGGAGGAGGGTATCAGAGGGCCTTTTCCCCCTCTCACCTTATGCTGCAATGGGAAATGGCAAGACTCTCACATAAATCAGATGGTGCTAATAAGGCTACATTTTTGATACTTTGATCCAGACTACTGAGGCTTTCAAGGACTGAGACTTTGAACTTAACTACATATTATCTTAAAACATGAGAGGAAGGGATGCCAGAACCAGGTTGAGCTATTGAAGTGTTCTGGGCTGCAGCAATGTCTCCCATACCCCAATGACTTTGTGCTCAATTGGGTCAGCAAAAAGGGGAAAAGCATAGGTCCTTGTGGGAGCGCACCACATCCAGACATTAGTAGTAGTGGTGTATGTTTTCATCTCTAATGACTGGCTACGTTCCACTGAACCATTCCTACCAGAGTGCAAATCTCCTCCTCAGCAGGGACGTGAAGAGTTTCATGGTCAGCAGAGTCAAATGCTGCAGAGAGATACAGCAGGAAATCTGTCCTCTGTGTATCAAATGCAGAAGTGCCACAAAAGCAGTTTCTTCGAATGTCCTGGCCTGATTCCAGCCAGAGCCCCTGTGTCATTCCAGGAATACTGTGAGTGACAAACCTCACTCGGGTCGGGGGGTCAGAACTGAAGCCATCCAGCTGTGAGCTATTCTGGTGCTTCTCAGAAAATCCTCCCAACAGGCCAAGCCCCATGAAACCAACCTGAAAAATAAAAACCAAGAAATCAATCCTGTGCTCTTTTCAGTTTTTCTGTGGTAAATAAATACTGCATTACCTACACTGCTCACATTAAAGGATTCTCTTCACTCAAGGTAGTTACTCTCTTCAGCATATTTGGTGTTTGCTTCCCCTCTTTGCCAAGGGACCTGATTTGTGATGTAGCATGAAACTTCAAAATGAAGTACAGCTCTCCCTTCCCTCTCTCAGAAAAGGAGACTAACAAGCTACACGCCCTTGCTCACCTTTCCCAAGGAGGAAGAGCTTCAGCCCATGTTATTGCTTTATAATGACATGACTATTTATGGTTGCAAAAGTTCTTGTCAGGGTTCCTCTAGTGAAGAGGAGAAAGACAGGAGATAAGGCTTTGAAGGTCAAAATGAACGGACAAACCAAGAGAATAGTTTTTTCCCCAGAGGGAGGGGTTGAGAGATGGGGAGAATACACCCCTTGAGACCATCTGTGATCATAAAAAGCAGTGGGGATAAAATCAGCTGTTTTTCATTTGAGGTGTAGAAATCTGGAGATCAGACTATAAATATATTCAAGAATAACCAAATTTACCATGCCTTCATTATCTAGCATCTCATCCTGACCTGCAGGAAGCAAAGCAATGAAACAAACTGGAAGGAAAATATTTTTAAATTAACCCAGATTTCTCAAACCACCTCAGATAGGCAAACAAATAAAACAGGCTGAACCGTCACTCACTTCTTGGATGCAAGCTCATGTCAACTTTTATTTTTCTGAATTGATTTGCTTGTTTCTATTGCTTGCCATTTTTATTTTTTGGTCCCTGAAAACGTTGTAAAAACTAGCTAATAGGGGTACAAAATAGTAAGTTTTATGTACATTGCAGAAACTTGTATATGATGCAGTTTGTTAAGATCTCTGCTGTTACCCCAGCAGCATGTCAGGTTTGTCTAACACCCAGCCCTGAGTTACAGTTTTACAGTGCCGATTTATAGCGCTGTAAGTTTAATATAGTGGTACATTGTAAAAAGGCTGCTTTTTTTTTTTTTTTCTTTCTCCTTTCCTTAATTAATATTTCAGACGCCAGGAAAGCAGCACAAGGGCAGGCGGCGGGAGCAGGGCTGTGAATTAGGGAGCTCCCGGAGCATGGCCTGGGGATGGGATGGGATGGGANGGGCGGGACCTGTCCCCAGCTCCGGCCCTCAGGCAGCCCTCAGGGCACGGGGCCGGCGTCGCTTGAAAAAGCCATCGTGGTTTCGGGAGAAAAGAGCGCTCCCTCGCTAACCAACCCCACCCAAGAATACGACAACCAGAAAGTGATGCAAATGGAAAGGACACAACCCCCTCGGTCGCCTTTTGTTGCTACTGTTAGCGTTGAGCTGTAAATACGTGCGGCAAAAGCTAAAACATGGCGGCCCTTTTGCACTGGGAGTAAAATATCAGCTTTGGACACAGGAGCTCTTTCCTGTGCTTGTCTCATCCTCCTGGAAATATTGTTCTGTGGCTGGGATTGTGCCACATGCTGGGGCCATCTCTTCAAGGCCTTCACCTTCCTGGAGCATACCTCCAGCAGGCAGGACTCTTCTGAGATGCTAGGGAACATTTGGATAACTACAGGAAAAACAGCAGTGCTGCTGCTACTCTGTAATACAATCATAGACTATCCTGAGTTGGAAGGGACCCACAAGTATTATTGAAGTCCAGCTCCTGGCCCAGGACGGGACAGCCCCAGGAATCACACCATATGCCTGAGAGCATTGTCCAAACACCTCTTGAACTCTGTAAGGCTTGGTGCTGTGACTTTTAAGTCTCCTTATTTGCCATCCTCCAGTGAGTTGTTTTTTCCACAGACTGGTGGGATCTAGCAAGCTGTATCATCTTACAAGGGAGGTGATGTGCCAGAAGTGAGTTGCAAAATGAAGATGCTTCAGGGACAGAAGAAAGAAGAGATGATTTGGCTTTCACTGCAGCCTCTCTTCCACCGAGCCCCTTCTACTCCAAACAGCTGTTTGCCATCAGCTGTGCCCATCACTGCAGTTGGCTCCTGCTTTAGTCTCTGCTCCCCTTCATCACTCTTCTCTGCTTCCCTAGATCACCAATTTGTCTGATTGTTTGCAATTAACTGTTGATTATGGTGCACAAAAGTCCAAGGAGGATAATTAAAAACTGTTCAGCCAGCAGCAGTGGAAAGACTGCTGCTGCAGAAGAGAGAACAGCAAGCACATCCCTTCTTGGAGTGGCACAACATGGGCTGGTGAGGACCAGCAAGCCTGGTGTGCACAGGTAGGTGGGCTGCAGGAAAGGCAGGGCAGGTCAGAGGCTGGTGGTGATCTCAGAGAGCTCAGATGGAATGTTGCTGCTTACTGCCACGGCCCCCAGAACCGTGGAAAGAGGGATAGTTCCCCATCCCAATTATTATTCATGGAAGGAAATGAAATCTTGGAATTGGGGAATGAAGTGAAACAAACAGACAGAGGAGGAATTATGAGGAAATTAATTCCAATCAGAAAAAAAAAAAAAAAAGAGAATTCTGAAATGGAAAGACAACATATAAATGGAATAGGATGACATGAAGTGCAGTGAGAATTTCTGAAAGTTGCCAAAATGATACTTAATGAAATTTCAAAATCAGGGAAGTTAAACAAACACATAGGAGGGGTATTATAATGAAATAAATTGGAATTGAAAACAACCCTGAAAATTCTGAAATGAAGTGAAAACAATTAAATGGAATGGGATGACATGAAGTGCAGTGAAGCAGACCAAAACTTGCCAAAATGATACTCATTGAATTAGTAAGATTTCATTTCTGTTTTTAATAGCATTTCTTTTCATCATGTGTCCTGCCCAGTCTGTTCATTTCAGTTCATTCCCTGATTTCAAGATTTCATTTCCTTTCATGAAATGAAGGTTCATGAAAGGAAATGAAATCTCGAAATCAGGGAACAAGATGAACCAAACACATAGGAGAAGAATTACAATGAAATGAAATGCAATCAAAAAAAAAAAAAAGAAAATTCTCAAATTAAGTGAAAACATTTAAATGGAATGGGATGACATGAGGTGCAGTTAAAAGATCCAAATGTTGTTGAAATGACACTCACTGAAATCTCAAAATTGGGGAACAAGGTGAAACAAACAGATAGAGGAGAAATTATGATGAAATGAAATGCAATTAAAAAAAAAAAGAAAATTATGAAATGAAATTAAAATAATTAAATGGAATGGGAGGACATGAAGTGAAATGTACCTAAGCTTGCAGAAATAATACTCATTGAAATACCAAGATTTCATTTAATGAAAGGAAATAAAATCTTGAAATCAGGAAATGAAGTGAACTGAACATGGAGAGGAATTACAATGAAATGAAATGCAGTTAAAAAAAGAAAAGAAAATACTGAAATGAAGTGAAAACAATTAAATGGAATGGGATGACATGAAGTGCAGTAAAATGGACCAAAACTTGTCAAAATTATACTCATTGAATTTGCAACATTTCCTTTCCTTTCATGAAAGGAAATGAAATCTCCAAATCAGGGAAATTAAACAAATCATGTTTAATATTAATAATGAAATAGATGACAATCAGAATAAAAAATTCTGAAATGAAGTGAAAACATTTAAATGGAATGGGATGACATGAAGTACAGTGAAGTGGACTGAAACTGGCTGAAATAATACTCATTGAATTCACGAGATTTCATTTTCTTTCATGAAATACCAACAGGAGCAGGACCCCAGGAAGTGCGACATGCACCTCAGACCATAGCAGTAGCATCAAAGCCTTGAATGATTTCCTCAGTAACTTTGCTGAATGGGTTGAAGAAACACACTTATCTGTCTTCTCTAGCAGCATCTCTTTTTAGACAAATTGTCAGTGGAAAACCTTTCAAGAAATCACCTTGCTGTGAATTACGCTTTTGTTGCATGAAATAAAGCACAAAGGCAAATGCTGGAGCTGATGATACAAAGTGCCCACTCAGTCCTGTGTCAACACAGATCATTTTTATACACAGTAATAGACTACATGGGGTGTTGAGGAGAAGCCTGGGCAGGAAAAAAATACACACAATAAATTTAAACCTTGGAGGACTGAGTGTGGGAAGCAGAGTTTTATTTGAATTGAGGTGTTTTACTTCCCCAGTTACAAAAAGAATTGCAGATCAATTAGAATGAAGAAGAGTCTGACCAGTTATGTGTGCTGAACTGACTCTACACACAAACCTCAGAGCCTCTCTCAGATGCCACCTGTAAACAAGAGCCTGCGACTCTGCAAAGGAAAGCGGGAAGAGGGGTGTGCAGGTAGGTCTGCAGTTTGTCTGTAATAGCATCTCAGAAATTTTAAAAAAATGTCTTTTTCCCTTGAAAAATAAATAGCTTTTCCAAATGAACCATGTGTCCAGAAGGAGATACTGAACTTGCTCTGCCATGGGTAAAACCAGGTCTTGGTACATGGTCAGCTGAGCCCACACAGCCTTTTCTGCATAAAGGAAGGGATCATCTTCCTGACCCCCTTGTCTTTCTTTACCTCTCCACTTACCCTGATCCTGTGAGCTAACCTCTCCTTCTCCTGGCCCTTTGAGCCCATTATTGCTGCTCCCCAAACCTTCCAGTGAACTATATGAATCATTATCCTGGTAGGATATGATCCTAATTTCTGGGGTGGTTTCTATCTTAGTGAGTTAAAGCCACTCAGGGTATGACACGTTCAAGGTAAGATGTTAGATGCAGCTGGAAGAAGATAAATCTTTCTTCAAAAGGAAATAACTCACTGCCAAAACCTAGTGAAGTGTTTCAATATTTTGTAAGAAATAAACCTAGAGTAATTCCCAACCCTGACCTGTATTTGGATGACCATATTGTACCCCAAATAAAACCAGCAATACAGAAATCGGTAAAAATGAAGAGTAAAAAGAATCATTGGACTGCTTTTGATTTTTAAAGAGGGGTTCAGGACAGCTCAACTATGATTATAATGAACATCTTTTGTTTCCTCTGTGGGAAACCTGTAGGGATACAGTAGCTATAAAAAGTAGGAGCTCAACAAACCGGTAAGACATGATTACAGGAACTGTGCCATGCTGCTACAACAAAGCATAGTTCAAGATACAGATATAATATTTTCTCTGGAAAAAGTGGGGTTAATTGCAAATTCTCTTGGTTTCACTGAAATGTGTTCTTGGGTTCTTTTCATGAAGCCTGAGCAAAGGAAATGTGAACAGCTGGGACACCAGAGGCAGAGTGCAATGGAGGAGGAATTCAGTGCTTGAGAAAATGCAAAAATACAAACTGAATGAGGCTTAATACATCAGGGATGAACTCTGCTTTGACTTTTTTTAATGATATCCCTCATCCTGAAGACACGATGCTAGATGTTATAAGAAAATCACTCTCATCTGAAGCTTGATGTTTCAAAATGATCAAGGCTTAAAATCCCATTAGATGTTTGTTTAAGGACGAACATATTTAGCAGCTGTAAAACCTAACCATAATGTCTTGCTCTTTGTCCACTAAATCACATTATGCTCTAGCAATGGGATGTATGCTCTGTTTAGCTGTCCTGCCTGTGCCAAAACTAGAATTTTCTCACTGAATACACCACTAGGTTGTACAGTTCTTGTTCCAAACCTTGAGTTTAGGGCTGGTTAAAAGGGATGTGAGAAACATCGTTGAAAGAGCTGACCCCCTGCCAAGCAGATCAGGAGCAACACAGGCAAGACTTAAGCTGAAATAAAAAAAAAGGAACAGTTTTTCTTTTGTAAGAATTTGAGCAGCAAACAGTAACTCCTGAAGTACAGAGCTGTGGGACACTCATTCATTCCAGTGACACAGCCCCTCGCCCACAGTTTACTGCTGTCTGCACCATGGGCTAATGGACAAATCTGAGGAAATGAGGGTTTTCTCATGGTAGGCACTGTCCTAAAACAAAGCAGGCCACCCATGTTTCATTTACAATTTCAGCAGGAGCTTTGCTCCGTTGAACCCAGTCTGCTTTGGTCCATGGATCCTATCCAGTACAAAGTTTCATCGAAGTTCAGCTACTTGTTGAATCTCTGCTTGAGTAGACTATTAAGTTCTGGTGTCCTGTCAGTCAAGCTGCCAAAATGCAACACCTTGAAGTCTCAAATCTTCATGTCAACCTTCTCATTTACCTCAGTCACTGACAGGCTTTCATCTCATTCAGAAAAGCTGCTCTCAGTGTTTAGAAAGTCATCCTTACAGCCCAGTCTAGCTTCTCTGCTGAGCCTCATAGCCCAGTGACAGTTTTATAGCTCTCTCCCCAACAGTGAATGTGACAGACCCAGCATGACAATCCTCAGAACTCAAATCAACAAATTGTGCCCCAAAGTTGTGAGTTTTGTCCAAAAGTTGTAAGCTCAGATAGATTACTTAGGGAAAACTTCAATTTCCCTTAGTCTATATTTCCCCAGTTTCTGGCTGGAGATCCAGGCTTTAGAAAGAAGGAAAGAACAAAGACATGAATTCCCTGCTCCAGGAGAGAGACCATTGGAAATCCGTAAAATTCTAAGCTGGCACCACCTCCAGTTTAGAGGGGTCTCAAAAGTGCCACGGGTTGAAACCAGGCTCCATAGCTCATCAGCACAGAGCAAATGCTAACTTTATTGTGTCATCTTTGTTGCTGGAAGAATTATCTATTCTTTATCTCCGTGAGAGCGTGAGAGATTAAGTTTGGAAGCCTATTAGCAACCACTGAAATGCCATTGTTATCATTCACTGTTAAATCATCACGTCTGGCTCTAATGCACTTAATCAGAGCAGTTGACACTTGGGCTCTAAATGAGAGTCAGCCAAGTGGGAGAGAGGTGGAAAATGCCCATGGCTATTGCATGGGGCTGGCATCTTCTGCTCATGGCAGCTTTTGAGTCAAATGAAGACCCCAGCAGCAGGGTGGGAACTGGCAGATTCTTCCAGATCCTTGATTACAGCTGGTCTTGGCAGTACATTTAATGGCACAAGGAGATAGCAGAAAACTTCCCTATCATGAAACATCCCACATAGGACTAACAGACATGCTGAGGAAGCCAGCCCCTGGTCAGGGAAAATGTTTCTTGGGGTCTTTCTGAAAACTCCTGCCTGCCAGCTGTTAATGGATGGGGCTGAACTGCAGTCTGCATGTTAATGAGCCTATTATGAGCAGCACTTTATCTTGTGACAAAGGTGGACTTAATGGAGTTGAAAGGTTTCCCAGAGTAAATTCTAAATGTCCTAATAATGCAATGAAGACTCTATTAGTGTATTTATTAATTAGAACACAGCTGTGTTTCAGCAAGCCTGTTTCAGCAACCCAGTATGTGACTTTCCCAATAGAGGAAGTTCACAGAGACGTGTCCTGCAACCTGGAGATGAGAACCTGCAAGTCCATGTCACAGCCCTTCTAGAAGCCCTTTACATGGTGTTCCTTATCTCATCTTGCACTTTTACTTTCACTCTACTTTATCTGGTAGTAATTCTAGCCCTGATGTCTATCAGGAGGTCTGGGTGCTTATCATTCAAATGCTTCAAAACACCTCCTCAGCCTCTGTGTCACTGTCACAGTTCTGGAATGGGATGAAGGCTCATCTCATGTAGGTTTGGGCCTTATCTCACAGCTCCCCAGGCATATCCCATTGTTTCCCTGGGCTATTTTGATGAAGCTTTACCTCTATCATGAATCTTCCAGAAAAAGTGATGGTCACGTCAGCTTCTACACTGCCTGCTTTTACAAGCTACTATGGCATGTACCAATTGTTATTCTTTGCATGCCTAGGCTCACATCCTTTAAAGTTCAGGTCAGTCTCAAGGCTAAGATGAATTTCTTGTCTCAGGACTGACGCTGTCTCTTTTACACTACTGGTCAGAGGACTCTTCTATCTCAGATGCTCTGGCAAGTTTTCCATGAAGATTGTTTGGAGGAGAAAGGGACCATGATAATTGTTTTACAACACTGTCAGATAGAGGACATCTTTCTATGTCTTTCAGATTATGATTTGCGTTAGTAGTGAAGTGTGAATGACTGCAGGCTTTCTGTGGGTTTGCTGGAGTCAAGATTTCAAACTCTTTTCTCTCCTAGGAACTAGCACACTCAGAGGTGAGGAAAACAAGGCGTGCAATTAACATTAAATTCTGGCACAGGATCATGATTCACAGTATTACCTGGGTTCTTCTTTCTGTGCTCATCACCTTTGTCTCTTATTGAATGTCTTCTGTGCACAGAATACCTATGTTTTCAAGCTGCAATCCACTTCTCATTTGGCAACCACACACCTGTTAAAAAAAGTGCTAATACAACAGCTCTCACCTTTTGCTGTCAAGTAGAATGTGATCTTTCCTACCTCCACCAAAGACTCCAGTTGAGAAACTTGCAATGAAAGGAGCTGCATGGATCTATAGGAGGTGCTTTCCTTCATGCCAGTTGGCTCACTAGTAATTTTAAATAAAAGATTTTAAAGTCTATTTCAGTTGGAAAAGGGGACTAAATAATCTCCTTCAACCCAGTTTCACTCCAAGCTCTCAGCTGCATTGTAATTAATTTTACTATCTCCAGCAGTATAAGAACATTTTCAGTCAAAATAAGAAATAATGCTTCTTCTATAGTACTTTCTATCCAAGACTGAATTATGATATCATCCTACTGTCAATTGCCTTTGTTTCTTATTGGACAAGCTGATTAAAGGCACTGTGGAGCAGCTTGTTTCTGCTGACAACAAGCAGCAGTGGGACAGACAGACTCCATCTCGCTGGCTCTGACTCACTGCCCACTCCTGCGCCCTCACACTGTCTCATTTGAACACACCATGAAAGAGGCCACCCTGCACGAGCCCTGCTTTGCGGCAAGCATGTCTTGCTAAGGAATTTCAGATCTCATCAGAGGTCCAGCAAGTTTTAATACTGTATCTAGAAGAAAAATGGCTGCATTTTGGTCTTTTAAAGAAAGAAAGGTGGGGACATTCCATCATTTCTTTAAAGCAAAGAAGAAATTGCTCTGAACATGGAAAGACCACTTTTCAGCTCATCTGGACCATGCCTGGACACACATGCCATCACATAACTGTGAACCTCAACATCATCACAGAAGGGTATCATTGTAGAAGGAGGTCAGTCCTGATTAACATAAATATCCACACACTTCTGAGAAAGTGACTATGGAGAAAGTGACACTTCTGAGAAAAGAACTATGACAGACCTGGGTATCTCTGTTCTACCACTCTTCCAGGGGTAAATCGCAGGAATCCTGGCAAACATCCTGAAGGAAAGTATCAGCTTCCTGATGTTTGTCATAAATGACCAGAGAAGCACATTAAACCACAAATAAAGCCATTCATATTGCTAAATCAGTCCTGAACATGGTGTTTTTTCTGGAAAATAGAAATAATATAAATTAATTTGTCAGCTCCTGTTTAGAGCCCAGCCTGTTCCACAGCAATACATTGAGAAGAGCTGGTTGAAATAATTATTCTCAACTTATGCAATCATTCTTTTTATTTCTGAAGGCTAATGGAGTGAAAACACACTTTCCAGACCTTTGCTAATGACAGAGTCAGAAATAATGATCGGGGACCCTTATGTTCCTCTCATAATGAGGAAAGCAACACAAAATGATAGGGATGTGAATCCTCAGCAATCACTTGTTCTTTATTTAAAAGGCAAATGGAGCATTCAGACGAGTTCTTTAGGTTAATGGAGCCACAAATAAGGTTTTGGGGCAAGAATTTTTCACAGATAATGCCATACAGGCAATCACTTCTCTGGAGGACAGAATTATTTACAGATGTTGAAATTTCTCTACCACAGAGAGACAACCTAAAAGCCAACACTACGAGGACAAGCCAAATTCATCCTTTATTTCTCATAGACCCAAGTCTGCACACAAAGTCCCCTGTGGTGCAGAGGCACCACATGCCCAGCCTGGGTGTCAGCTGCTGAAGTGGTATGGGACAGTCACAGGCAATGAGAGCCCCAAACAAGATTCAGAGGAAGGGACATAGCAAATTTGAAAATCACTCCTTATGTGTCTGTCATCTGACCCTAATGTCCATCTGCCATGCACTTTCCTGTCCCCTACCTCCATTCACTTGCCCAAGTGCAGGTTCTGGCACTAACCCAGCTCACACAAGACCCCCAGCAAAATGAAATTACCCAGAAATTCCTGTTCCACTGCTGTTTGCTGGGAGTCATGAGACTGGACAGAGCAAGCCCAGGAGACCCCTCAGAGGAGAGCTACGTTGGAGCTCAGGCGGTTTTGTCCCAAGGAAGAAGAGGGCAGAGGTAGTCATCCACACAATCATCAGCTTCAGAGGGAAGGAGCAGTGTGTGGGAAGTCCCCCAGGCTCTTTGCTGATGGTCAGATGCAATTTCCTTGACACGTGCTAAAAAGAGCTGGAAGACATGAGAGCCTGGAAAGACTTCTGCCCTGCTGGGTCATTCTTGCTAAGGAGATTGTACCTGTTTCTTTCTCACAAGCTGGTGAAGGCAGTGGCAAAACGGAGTCCCCATAACCTTGGAACAGCAGTTCAGGCCCAGCTCTCCAGAGGCATCTAATTTTTCACCACATCACCACATGAAGCAGGCTTGTGTTTCCTTTATAGTTCTTGTCGTACTCATCAGTACTCCTGTAAATAGACCTGAAACAACATCCATAGGCTGGGGACTTTTAGGGAAAGTGGCCTAACTCCTTGGTTGCTAGCACCACAAAAATTAATTTTCCCTGCAACAAGAAGGGAACCACCTGCAGGTTCAGGTGGTTAAAAAAGAGTCCAAATGCAAGTATGCTCATATCATTGATTACTCTGCAGGGGGAGGAGGAGGCAGTATATAATCCACTAAACAAGTTCTGAAAGATGCATGTTTATCATACAGTTAACAGTATCTCATTCCTTTTGATGTGAAATCATCACAGAGGGAAAAACTTTTTTAACAATCACTATGATATTTATAGCTGGGTATGTACCAAGAAGCAGTGTTCTGGAAAGAAAGAGAGAATAGTTCACAGGTACATTTGTATCTGTACATTTTATCAAAGCCTGCTGAGCCCGTTAGAAAAATAAATTTAAATCCACTGATGTGTCAGGGTTAACGACAAGAGAAGCACGTCTGAGAAATTGGTTCAATATTCAAGACCCCATTTTAATAAAGCTAACTGTTTTCCCAGGTTGTGGTCTCATCAACTCTCACAAGCTTAGTGGCAGGATCTTTTCAGTGTGTTCACTGAGGTGCCATGAGCATGTAGAGGAGCACCTTGAAGTGATGGGGTAGAGCTGACCAGTCCTGCAAGACACAACTTGAGCTCAGCACCATAGTTGATGTCTGCCTGCTGTAGTCATCCATGGAAAGAGATGTGGAGACAATGTACTCTAAATCTGTGACCATAAAATATTACACAAGGCTTTATGAGCTTATATTAGAGTATGTGATATCTGAATTTGAGGAGGAAGAATTTACTAAAATGGAGCATCTATCAATGGATCCATCTTCATACGTGGAACTTCTCTTTTAAGAGTTTTGACTTTCACTCAAGATCCTGTGTGAAATCAAGATATCATAATAATTATCTGGAAATAGACTCCCCCTGTATTGTCTTTACATTATTCTATAGAAATATGAGGTTTTGATGCTGTAAAGCAAGTACAAGCTGGAGCAGTTCTGCTACTGTGACTTTCCCTACCCTGCTCAAGACAGTGTGAGATACTAATCACCCTTCAAACTTCGCAGCATGAAGACTGAATCTTGAGAGCCTATTAATGAAGACCCAGCTGCAGTAAGCTGGGCTCGTGGCTTGGACAGATGGTACAAAAATGCCCAAATAATGAACTGGGAAGAGCAGTTGTCCAAGAAAGTGCTTCAAGTAACTTTAAATGCACATTTGACTGGGTGTAATTTATCAGCTGATGTATGAATCTTTGCTCACAAGCAGAGCACCAAGCTCGGGGAAGACGTGAGCCACTTTAATCAGCTTGCCCGCAGGTAGGAAAAGCACACAAGGAGAAGGGTATTGTCAGCAGCAGAGTGACATGTGCTGAGCATAGAGTAGGTCTCAATAGTCACCTCCACAGACTCTGATTCTCTCACTGCTGGTACAACACTGTCACCCTCACCTGTAAGAGGCTAACACTAACATATGCAACCACTTAAAAACTGTCTGTGCTGGCAAAAAAACATTTCAAAACAGTCAGTGATGGGATCCAAATGTATTACCATAATAGATATTTCAAGATGAGAAAAAAAAAAGAGGAAAGGAAAAGAAACAAATCCTGTGCTAGGGGTGCCATGAATAAGAGTTGACTGGATCAAAATGGCTTTTCCTGCAATCCAGGTGAATGACTTGGCATTTGGCAACATTAAAAAGCATTTTATTGAAATGGGCACTGCAGACTGCACCATCCTATCTCTCTGTGTACCTACTCTGTCCCCATCATTATTGGCTACTCCTTCAGTTTTGTGTCATCCTCAGATTTATCAGAAGCAATTTTATATTTATTTCAAGATCACTAATAGAGGAATGGAAATAACACTGGACATGGACTATTTCTTAAAAACCCCACTCCCATCAGTCAGCATTACCTACCTCTTTTGACTCAAGTCGAAATATTGTGCTGGGGCATGCTGAACACTGTGCAAAATCATATTTTCCCTCTGCAGTCTCTGTTGACAACTGAATTTGTAATCACAAAATGAAAGTTGTTCTGATTAGTAGGCTCTACCTCCTTGAAAGCTAAGTTGCCTGATATTAATTATATTTCTAGTTAGAACCTCATATTTCTCTGTGGACTATTTTGCAAGATATTAATTTCATGTTGTTCAGCTTATAACTATAGCTTATAACTGTTTTAACTGCTCCTGTTACACTCCTTTGAAGGGGTGGCAAAGTACTGGCAAAACCCAAGACCTTTGCAGTCACCTTCAATATTGCCAGCACTTCCAGGTTCATTAAAAACAGATGTTTCCTGAGCCAACCCTCTCAAGACTCCTAGATATATGTTATCCTAATAGATAATGTTTAGCAGATTCTTTGGTTACTTCTTCTGGGAAGTAATCAGCCTTATCCAAGCCCATATGCTGTGGATTTTCAAATATAGAGTGGAAATCATGACCATAATGCCTTTGACTCCCTGCCTTCATTATAATATCTTTAATTATCTCTGGATGATAATGCCAGCATTCCTACTGCTCCTAAACCTACAGAAGGTCCTCACTGCCTCTACCTTCTCTCACTAAATCAAAGGGTTTGTGTGCTGTGTTTAGCTGCTTCCCATTCCAGCAACTCCTTTTCTACTGCTTCTTTTCCCTCTCTTGACACTGGAAGGGTGTTGTGGACAAGAAACAGCAGGCAACTTCTGGAAGGGGATCAGGAAGGATCCCTAAAAACTGCCTTGGTATTCAGAGGCTTTCTGCTATTCATCTACAGTTCATAGAGCCAAAAGCCCTGCCTGCCATTAGGAGGAAATTATATGAAGAGAAAAATTTGAAAAATCCCATTCTCAGGGTCTCTATGCTGTTGTACAGTGCCTGTCAAAAAAAGGTAATGAAAAGTAAGTTAATAGTTGGCACAGAGGCCATAACAAAGACAGGGACAGAAGTCATCACTCTAAACTATTAATTTTGTGTCTTTTTTCCATTTCAATCATTTTTCTTTTTCCAAATTACCTGGTGCATCTTGTCTTTACTGCCACATGCACAACTGAACTAAAAACTTTGCTCTCAGAATAAATATCTACTACAAGGAGAAGTTTGTTATTGTAATAGTACATTCACCACACACACACACTGTGTTCTAATAACTACAGTTGTGTAGAGAAATCCTCTTAAATCAAAGAAATACAGCAACGAATAATGAGAACGTTCAACAAAACTCTCTGAGGCAAACAGGGAAATAGAAAGATTGTTTGACCTTTTAATACTGTAAATACATCTGGAGTGCCCAAGGAATGGCAGCATCCCACAGCGTCCTGAGCAAATACCTGATGCTTCTAATAACACCGTTTTCCTGCATGTGTCTGTAACAGCCACATGGCTCCTCTTAGCAGCAGGAACGGACAGTTGGGATTATATGGAGCAGTATTTCCCAGCTATTTTGAATTCTGTGGGTTCTGTTTTGTTTAGCTTGGGTTTTTCTTCCAGGAGCTGTGTCCACTGAGTAGGCTAAGTCGTCGAATACAGCACCCGTTTCTTAGTAGAGTTAGGCAATAGCAGAACACCAGGGACTCCTATGTGCAGCCAGCCAAAGGATACTTTTTTAGTCATGGTGGCCTGAAGAATCAGCTGCAGTGAAGCACGTGTCCCACCGGACAAGTTATATTTCACTGGGAGAAGGAGCATGAGCAGCCTGATCTCAGAAGCCTCTTAGTCCTGAAGAATCTGTGAGAGTCAGAAGGGAATTCTGATGAATGTTGAAGGCAGTGGCATGTGCACCTCCCCAGTGTCTCTGTTGGCTTATGAGGGAAGCAACCTCCATAGGTTTTGGGTTCACCCCATGCAGAGGCGGTTGCAGAAAGAGGGTTCCTCATTGTCTCAGATGGGGGATGAGCATATACACTCTCCAGAGCACTTTCTAAGGACTTCCAAAGCATAAACTTGTCTTCTTGGTACAACCATGCACAGGGCAAAGGCCACCAAGCT
Source organism: Erpornis zantholeuca (assembly GCA_013400515.1). Lineage (NCBI taxonomy): Eukaryota > Metazoa > Chordata > Aves > Passeriformes > Timaliidae > Erpornis > Erpornis zantholeuca. The sequence goes on from VZTN01023770.1 coordinate 510,277, forward strand.
AATTGTACTCTAATTATCATCCAAACTGGAAGGCGAATAGCTGTGAAGCTGCTGTGCCCTACAGAAAGGCTAGTTTTCTGGGCACTGAAATCTCTGCTGGATCTCTGGGAGCTGAGTTTGTTACCTGCACAGAGCTGCACTGTGCTATGAAGACTCATCAGCTTGTTAATAGGGGCCAAAGCACAGCTCTGGGTCAGGTTTCCAACACAGTTCAGTTCCCACTGAGTCAGGTCCGTGAAACTCCAGTCCCAGATATGAGTACCAAACTGTTTGGAAAATCAAGCCCAAAGCTCTTGAAATCTGCCCTTTTTCATGCTCTTCTAATTACTAATGATCTCCACATTTAAAAACCTGGTTGTGCTGAGGGGTGGTGTGATCAGGATGGTAATAGAAATAGATTTTTGGAGTCTGACAAGCTACATTTGGTTGAAATGTTTCAGCCATCCTTTCTTAAAGTAGCATTAAGAATGGGTAGGAAATAGTAACAGAATGTTTAAAATGACTGCCAGAGAAGGCAAAAGTGTTTCACTAATCTCTCATAATTCTCTGGCCATGTCAGAGGAAAGCCATGACATACTGTCAAAATGCTTTTGAGCAAACATCACAAAGAAGAGAAACTCTGTGAATTCAGACAGCATAGGGGAGGGAAGTAAACTATTATTCTGATGAAACTTTAATAAAGGGAAAAGAAGTGAAGAATTAGATGGCCTATTTTCACCCTGGCAAACATCATATGCCTCAAGGTTCCACTCTGGATCCCAAACTGTTTTCTTGTATTTATGAATGATCTAGAAAGGACTGGAACTGAAATAGCAAAAATGCACCAGCCACGAATTTTTAGGTGGGTGAGTAGTAAAAATTATTATTATTATGACACTCAGAAAGACCTTAGGCAACCAGATAACTGGCTCAAGGAACCAAATTCCAGTGCAAAAGCACCAAAGGGGTGTAACATTGGAAAAGGGAAAAATATTGCTTGCACAAGAATCTAAATGATGGTGGGAAATCTTTACCAAAAAAGCAAATATTTTTTTACATCTATGCCATGATCTGTACCTCCAAACTCCTGAGGGCCCTCCTGTCTGCACAGTGCATCCTCTTCACAGACATGTGCCCAGAATACCACGGTGGCTCTGAGCAGCAATTGTCCCTGTCACACCATGGAGAGACTGTGCCCCACAGCAGGGCAACACCTCCCTGCCTGCTCCCCTCCCCTAGCTCGCAGCATGGGGCTCTGCCAGTTCACCCAGGATCCTCCTCTGCAGTCTCTTGCCCACCACACATAAAGACATACATGGGGCCCTCAGGCACCCCTGGCACCCTCAGTGAGGGGCACCAAGCAAGAGAGAAGAACAGAATATGAAACGCGAAAGAGATTGTGATGTTGTGAGGAGTGGGGAGAATAAAGGATGGAGAAAGAACAGGGAGGAGGAACGGTCAAGAGCTGGGGTTTGGGAGAGGATGCTGCACTGCAGGTGGTACAAAGATATAATGCAGGTGACACAAGGAGACAGTCCAAGTCATCACTGTAGATATATCCATGTAGATTCAATCTGTGCACGAATGATAGCAGATAGGTAAAATTAATTAAAAATTAAAGACTCAAAAATGTTTGAGCAATTCTATGTAAGCACAAAAGCTCTAGCTGAAATCCTATACGTAACATCTCTTCATAGGCTCTAAAACTTCCTCAGATACGGCACAAATTAAGTGGGGATATGGTTCTGGTTAAAGCAAATATTAAGAAGACATCCTAGAGAAAGAGCAGAAGACAAGGCTATTAGCAAGGGTTAGGTTTAAAAATCACTACAATAAGAGTGCTACAAATGGTGCGGGGTGAAAGGAGGCCAAAGGAACAGGGAAGCTGGAAAAGCATTCTGGACTGACAACTCTTCCACCTCCAGGATGCCTGAGAGTCTTGGGTAAGGGTGAGCGAAAGGGTTAGCGTTGGGAGAGAGACACAAGCTACTGCTCCGGTTGGAATAGGGCAGGAAAGGGCTGCCAAGGGATGGATGGTCTGCAAAAATAGCTTTCCTATAAGATCTTACTTATCCTAACCATGACTGGGAAAGCTGGGACAAAATTCAGCCAAGGTCAGCAATTTGGACTGAGGTGTGGATCAGAGTTTATGTTGGGAAAGGTGCAAATCTGTCTGTATTTTTGAGTGGGGCTGGAAGCAGGCTGCCAAACCAATGCTTAAACTGCTGAAATAATTAATCTATGGAGACCTTTTGTACAATAATATGATAAAGGAATGTGTAATCTTTAGAGTATACTCACTTTATCCCTCCTCCTTAGCTCATAATGTCAGGAAAAGAGACATGCACTGAAAAAAAATCACAGCAAAATCACCACAGACAGAAAGAAATATTAAATACCTTTTGCAAACAGGTGTTTAAGCCTATGTACTCATTGCTATAGTAGACCAAGGACACAAGGTGATTCAAAATGAAAATGTATTTGTCTATGGATAACATTAGTTTCCAGAGTCATGGGAGTTAATGATAACAACAATTTTTAGAGTATATTAAATGCTATCCTTCAAGACTTAATCCAACCTCTAACTATTTTGGGATCAGGATGAGATCTAATGGGGCTTGAGAACAAGGTTGAAAGGATTGATTATCCTACATCTGCCTGCTGTGAGGTTCTTACATCTTCCTCTGAAGCATGTAGTGCTGGCCAGGGTCAGAGGCAGGCAGCTGGATAGGAAGGCACCCTGGATTAGCTTGTTTGTACTCCCCCTGCTCTGCCTTGGCTGCAAGCTATGCAAGGTTTTATGTCTGTAATCCACAGCTCTCCTTGAGGAACACAGAGGGCCTCTGAAATGCTAAACAACCCAAGGAAAGAAGCTTACCTGAAGCCATGAGTAAACCCAGCAGTCAAACCTCTGGCACAGATTTTGGCTTCTTCCTCTTCTAAATGGCTCAAGGTTTAGATGTCTTTGTTTTCAACCCTGAATCTGAAAGATAAAGGAATTAGCAGGATTTCTTTAATCTTTGTGTTCTCCCAGATAAGTGTATTAGAGGAATTTTGTAGGTTATGAAAATATTTATTTTGAATTAAAATTAAAGCTGCACCACACTGTGTTTATTGTATCTGAGTGTAGGGCACAACTGAGCCATGCAGTCTCCTGTATCTAACTGCAGAAACATCATTGTTTTTGCCCAGACTTGGATAAATGAAAAAAGGATGCTCATTTTCAGCAAAATCCAGTTTATATCTTGTTGTGATACAGCACACACAGATCCCAAAATGTCTCCTTAAATAGGTATTTTATTTTCAAAATTTCATGCAGAAATTGATTTTGTCTTTCAAGCAGCAGAGAACTGGAGGTGTAACCTAGGGCATTGCGGAGTCAGCATGCCCAGTTATTGACAGAGGAGACCAATAATTGTATTTTTGTGTAAAAATTTTTAGTGAACATAAGAATATCTCGAGTGGGTTTACCTGAGCTCTCTCTAGCCAGTTTCCTCTAATTTTACCAGAGGAGAGTTTGCTGCTACTGTTGGAGATAAAGAAGAATATAGAGAAAGTGATAGTTAACAGGCAGACATGTTTCCTCACTATGAGCAGAGTTGTTGTTGGTCCATGAAATTTTCTTCCCACCTCCAAAGGAAATACAGTTTTCAGAAAACATCAAGTTCAGAACATACTCTGGATCTCACAGGCAATGATTTGTTAACCAAATGAACATATTTCTGGGGTGCAGTGCTCCTCTGCCTGAACAAAGCAGGGGATGGTGGGTAGCACAATATGAACGCCTCCCATCTCAGCACTCAGATTTGTCATCATGGCAGTGTGAAGCCCTCCCTGAACAGAGCAACCCACCAAGCAGCAAAGCCAGCACCAGCTGAACTACATTTTTACCTAACAACCCAAACAATCCTATCATAATCTTCTGAAAAGCTCTCGCTCTTAGCCTTGGCCCAGTCAACACTCAGGGAAATGCAATTTAATTAACCCTTTGTCACAAGGACTCTGTTCAAGTACCCCATCCAGATAAGCACTAATATTAGCTCAGTTGTATGCCTCAGTTTCTCTTGTTGGTCTTTTTTTTTTCCTCTTCTGCCTTCGGTAAGCTCTTTAGATTCAAGCACTAACCTCAGGCCAATTTTTTATTTCAAAGCTGGATTACTGCCTTAACTCCCTCTTCCCATTTTTCTACCACTTAGTTCAATGCTCTCTGACTGTGAGGATGTAACACAGCAACAAAGGACCAGGAAAAAGACAAGGGATTAAAGTATAAATGGATCTAAATACTTAATAGCTGGAAGGAAGAAAAGTGTGACCTACATTAATCAGAAACAAAGTGGTGACAATAGGCTTCAGCTGGCTGTGTACCTAATTGTTTATTTATTTGTTTGATTAGTCATTTATTTATTTAACACAACAGGTATCAAGAAAACATGCTTGAAAAAGTTTCATTTAAATGTGGCTTCAGACATGGAGGTTTCCCACACTTTGAAGACAATCAAGACATCATTCGAGGAGAAAAAAAAATAAAATCAGCTTTATGAAGACTAACCCACCAGACAAGAGGTAGTCAAGAGTTGCAGATTGAACCCACTGTGTGTAAATCACATAGATTTAAGTACACCACAAGGATCTTTCTTGGCAATTCTTGAAACTTATCCACATGCCTTTAAAACTGCATCTTGAAGTTCCAGGCCCTGGAGTCAAGAGATGAGTCTCAGCTTCCATCACAAAATAACACCGAATGTCAACAAGGTTCAGATATCAATAGAAAACCTCCCAACTTTCATCTGTCTCTTTTTGACTTAGGATTTTTAAAGGCAAAGTCATGGGGATGGTGTACCACCTTGTCTTTTGAATTGCTGGAGTGAGCAGTGCAGTACACATGGGGCAGCTGTAAATGTGCAGATCTCTCAAGGCTGTTGGCTGCATCCTTTACTCTCACTCACTGCACTGGGAGAAGGGACAGAAGATGTGAATGGCCAGTGCCAATGCCTAGACTTGTGCCACCTCCTGCCTTGTGGGAAATCTGGAAGACTTGTTCTGCTGGGACTTCTTGGCCTGCCCCAAACAGGGTGTGCCTTTGGGGTCCCCCAGATTGAAGCAGTGAGCAACTGAGAGTGATACACGGATTGCTTCAAACTATGCCTTATTTGCTCCCCTCCTCTGAAGCACTGCAGCTTGACTCATCACTGTAAGTCATCTCAGTAGCCTCTTGAGCTCTGAGCTGGATTGGGTTTCCTTTAACAAATCAGCCTTCTAGCCCCCATTTTAACATTAATTGATTGGAGATGCTTTTAACTGTTCCTTCTGGGTGTATTAATTTTTTACAGATTGAAGTCGGTTTGATGAGGCAGGAAACCTGAAACTATTCCTGGCATCTCCTTCATACTCAGAATAACCACTCTAATGCATTCAGAAGAGCACACAGCAACAGTGTGGTAAGAGAGCAGGGCTGGGGACAGAAGAAGGGGGGTAGGGTGAGCCTAGGTAGTCACCTATCCATTTCCAAAAGACATCAGTAAGTGATTGCTTACCTATTTCATCTTTTATATTAAACATTTTTTTCCCAGCAATGCAGGCATTTTGATCAGGCTGGGGCTGCTGACATTAACAGATATTAAATATACTCAGGAGAAATATGATCAAATGTTTGAAGTGTCTAGTAAATGTGCTGTTAGCTGCCCTCCCAGGGAGGCTTAGTGCAAGCTATTGTGTTTTGCTGAGCAAGAGAAAGGCTGGAATATTAGACAAGGAATCCAAAGGCAATTTTATCAGCAGTGCTTTGCAGCCCTGGAACACATTGCTTTTCTATTGGAAGCGTTTCGGTTACAGCCATCAAATTACTTGCTATTCTTAAACATTGAAATGCCATTTTGCATTTTAAACCCTTGGAGCTGGGTAAAGGATTGCTATGCTCCACAACAATACCTCCTTCTGACACTCTGGTGAGGCTCTGGACAGGGCCAGGCTTTGATGCCCTGTTAGACCAGACAAAGGTTTCATCCTTCCTGCTCACCCAGATGAGAGTGGGAAAAACCCTTGGCCAAGCTCCTCTCTCACATAACCCTGCTCAGGTCAGCATGTTTAGCCCTTAGATGGGGTTGACTGATTCCGTTCCTAGCAAGGTACCCTGAATCACCAAACAGGCTTTGTCCATCTCAGAGAGTGTTTGTTTCTTCCCACAACAAGATTTGCTATCTTTTTATTTACAGAGATGCAGTGCCAGCAAACCCCAACATTACAGTTCAACTACTCTGCTCCTGGAGCAGAGAAAATAACAGATGAGAAGATAATTGCCCGAAGAGAAAGAGGGTTGGCCACACTAGAAGTTATATGAAAGAACATCAGGAAAATAGACTGGGAGAAGATCTTACCTGAAAATATATCCCTGGCTATTTCTCCACTGTTTCTCAGCTTTTGGTTTCGTAAGAAGGAGTTTGAGGCTGCTCCTTCCTCTTGGCATGGGAGGGATACTGTGCCTGTGAGACCTTTGTTAGATTGGGCAATGTAAACACTCCCTTGCAGAGGTTTCCTCATCCTTAAAGCAGCATCTCTATCCTGCAGGACTCTACCACAGGGCTATAAAAAGGAAACCAAGTAAAAGTAAAGGGCCACTTTCTTTGGTAAAAGACCAGGTTTCCCTTAGAGAAAAATGGTTGTTACATTTTACAGAAGAAATTCCATTTATTACTAAATTACATAGATTAGTCACATGCACAGTTTTTTTGGGAAGCATCCTTGTTCTTTTAAAATTTCCCAGTATATCCAAATAATACAAATACAGCCATGTCTGGACTAGATACAGTCCTTTAAAATGCTCCTCTCCAGCCAAAAGTCCTATTCAGCCAAACTGAAGGAGCAGCTTTTAATTTTTTTATTAAGAATTAAAATACCATTCTTCTGGTATACATCCATGCCTTACCTGTGGTGGTCAGTCCCAGGAGCAGCCTGAAGCCTCGGACATCCCTGAGACCCAGGACTACACATCCAAAGCACCCTTGTAGATGGTTTGAATTCATCCTGATTTCAGTCCTGTCTACCTTTCCAAGAGGCAATGCTAGTGCCCTGTGAGGCAGGACTTGGACCATCTCATCTGTCCAGTCAATTATGTGATGTTGCTACAGGACACACAAGACACATGAGCACAGCAGAGCCAAGCATCATGCTCTGGAGTCTCTGTGCCCAGCCAGCCTTTAGCACCTGTACATGGTCCCTTTCTCTCCTCTCCTCGTGAGCCTGGGCTGAACAGCTGGATTAGCCCAGAAGTAGCCCAAGGCAGTGATTCAACTAGACAGCCAGTGCAGTTGGCTTCATTCATGGTGTTGAGATTCATCATTAATTAGTCATGATGGTCAACAGGGAACAGGCCAATGCACTGCAGAGCATTTTAACCCACTGTTCAAGCACCAGCAGGTGCTGGCTTTGGTGAACCAATGGTCCTGTTGAGAAAAGCAAGTCCTGGGCCCTCCTGTTTTTTAGAGCAGCATGCTTATTTTAAATTCAAACCTGCTGTCTTTTTCTGCTCCTCTTTTTCTATTGCTAAAAATGGTTTTATGACAGATCTTGATGGATATGAATTGTCTGCCATATGTTGTTTCCTTTCCTGACTGTTATCTCCATATGTCAAATGTACTTGGATCTGATGATCTCCATACAAATGATAACAAAACAAACAGACAAGGAGAGGCCAGACTACAGGGGAAACAGAATCCCTACCAGAGAACTGAAATACCAGCAGACAGCCTTTCTGCAGGAGACTGTACCGTTTGCATGCTGTCACTCAAACACAGTGACTCCTTCTAGGCACTCTCGCACATTAGTTGTTCTGTGCTAAGACAGGATGTGTTCGAGGGGAAATTCCCTGGGGATCCACCACCAAGCTTAGGATATACAGAGCAGTGAGAGACATAATAAATAAGGTTTGTTTTGCCTGCAGCATAACTAGTGACAAGCTTTTATAATTTGGGTTTTTTTTCCTGGTAAATTGGGTAAATTACCAGAAGTGCCTCAAGTGACTTAAATTTACCAAATATTTGATCCCTTAAGTCTCTTAGAAACTTAAGAAAATTGGATTTCTTCTCTCTTACAGTCACTGACTTTCTCTTTCATTTTCTTCTTACCATATTGCCATTTTTTCGGTATCTTTGAGACTTCTCCCATTTTCCAAGAGATCCAACATCAAGGCATATTTAGAAAACAGAGGATCATAAATACCTCCTAATAAAAGATAGTGTAAGGTTGGGATCCTACCACGTTGTCCCTAATTACTTTTTTCCCTAATGGTCCCGGTTTTGCTTTCCCAGAACAGACACAGGAATTGCTGCTCATCCTTCAGGCTGCATCCTTCCCCCTGCAATGGGCGTCTGTAAACAACAGAGTCCTTGGCCTGGCCAAAGTCTCCTTGTATGTCTGTTGAAAAGAAGACAGGATATTCCAGGGAGACTGGTGACACTGAGGAGAGGTGAAGCCCTGCTTCACCGTGTTTTCCTCTCATCTCTGTGATGGGAGCTTTCTCTGAGGCAATGCAGATCCTGAGTCATGTTGTGCAGCCCCTGTGACCATATTGCATCACTGTAAAGGAATAATCTTTCCAATGGGAAGCATACCTGTAGCCCTGCCTCCTTCCTTCTGTGCCCAAACTTTCCTCAAGAGAGCATGACACAGTGCCTTTCTTCCTGGCTAAATCCACAAGGAACAAAATTGTTCTTTACAGGCCAAGGTAAATATGTGCAGTTCCTGAGAAAGAACCCATCAGCAAGGTAAAAGTTAAAAACCATGGTATGATAGTTTTTTACTTCCTCAAGTTCTCATCTCTGAATCCTTATTTTCTTCATTTCTACCCCTCATAGTTATTGCCCTGCTGAGCTGCTCAGGAAGGGAAGCTCAGTGTTGGAATAGAGATCTTAGCAAGGTTAAAGAAAACACCTTTCTCTTTAACAAATGACTGTCTCCATCTGGTTAGCATCCCTCTCATGTGTCTGTAACAGATACAGGCAGAATTGATTATCTTTACTTCAGGCCTACTAATTAAAGCTCTGCTCTGATGTAATGGTATCACTAAAATTTCCACTTGGGTCATCTGTGTTTTTCTGTGGATCCTATTTTTTTTTTTAAACTGACGCAATTATATTTAAGGGAGTACATTTTTAAGGGAGACCAGATATTGAAGAAATTAAAGGAGATAATAAGTCTAAACAACCAATGCAAAGGAGTTTTAAGACCTAGAATACTTTGGTTTTGAAGGGATTTTAGGAATCCTTCTAAACCAAGCACAAACTTAAAATTGTCTTCAAAAGCAGTCAGGTTGCTGAGGGCCCTGTCCAAAAGTTTTTAAAATTTTTGAGGATGGTCATGCTACAGCCTCACTGGAGACTTGTTCCAGTCCTTGACTGCACAACTAACAGGCTTAAGGGGTTCATGATTGGTATCTGTCTTGAGCTATCCTTTTGTGGCAAAATGGAAAGCAGGAAAAAAAAAAACATGGAAACCAGGCTGAGTATGGCTAGTATTTGCTAGTATTATATCTACCCAAGAAAACTTTAAGGCCCACAAGAAGAGCAGGTAAATTGGTGTTTCAAGCTTTTTCTCAACTACAAAACACATCAAGGATGCTACTCATTGGGAAGCCTAACTCAGCCTTTACAGCCATTTGGTGAGCAGGGAGAAGGAAAAAAAGTCTGTAACAAGTTGCCTTGGAGAGCTGCTATTGTGAGTCCAGCACTTCGAGGAGCATCCGTCATCAGAGGACTGGCCACACTGCTCTTCAAAACCAAGAGGGTTTACAGACTCCCTTATCACTTGTCATGCTACCAGTGTTTTCATTGGTCTTACAGTGGTACACAGACCTAGTTTGCTAGATAACGTGGCTGCAGCAAATTTCCTTCCATCTGTCCCATAACCTTTTTCACGACTTTACTAAGAGATTCAGGTCCACAGTGCACTCAAGGGGGCAGTCACAATGGGTACACAGGCAGAAATGAGCAGCAATGAGCAATCAGGGTAAGAGGAACAACAAACCAGGTCATGCCAGCTTCAGTGCCAAAGTTGATGCATTAAAATTGAGCTCTGAGTGTTGAGCCACTGCTGAAAGAGATCTCAGTGGAACAAGTGCTGATGCTTGTGGGAGCAGTGAGTCATATGAATCCTTCAAGAAAGGCCTCTTTCTAAAACTAAGGTTGCCACTTGCTAGTTTGAGTGTAGTTAACAGAGGTCAGAGGTTCCCTGTAGCTCCTGGCCCTTACTTCATAAACCTTGCCACCATTTGTGGGCTTTTGTGATGATGATGGTCCCTTAGACCTTTCTTATCGAAGGAAAGGAGGTTGTAGCAGACCTTTGAATAGTCAGGGAAAGCTGAGATGTTCCTAAGAAGTTTCAGTACATATGTAGTTTATTTGTCAAATTACTAACTGCTAAGATAAAAAGCTTGCTGTTGGCTCAGGCCAATACTGAGCAGACTGGTTGGGTTGCCTGTCTTCTACCTTTTGGTTGCTACTAATTGTGTATTTAGAATATTAAAAAAAAAAAAAAGTTTGTTTTTTGAGCTAGCTGAAACCATGAATTGATCCAAAGAGAGTGAATAGGCAGTACAATATGCCTGCATGCACTGGAGGTTTTTTTTTGAG
>VZTN01023771.1:214-33961 GCA_013400515.1 Erpornis zantholeuca
CGGCTGTCACGTGGCGCGGGCCGCCGCGCGCGCTTTGCGCGAGCTCCGCGCGAGACGCACGGGAAGTCTCGCGATGCCTTGGAGGCCTCAGGGCGTGAGGGCGGGGAGGGCCCGGCCCCGGCTGGAGCGGTGGGAAAATCGCGAAGGACGGAAATGGCAACACCTGGGAATTCAGGCTTCTGGGGACACCTCGCGTGTGAGTAAATCTCTGAATTTCTTCAGGCGCGGAAAGGAAAGGGTGTTTGCTTCCCTGCTTCGTACAGCTTAGCGCAGCTTCAGCCCGGCTTGCAGATGAAGCATTAGTTGAGCATCATATAATGCCTTTAGGGACCTAAAAGACCATTTTATTCCAATCCCCTGCTGTAGACAGGTGTGGGACACCTTCCACTAGACCAGGTTGCTCAGAGTCTCATCCAGCCTGGCGTTGAACGCTTCCAAGGATGGGACATCCACGCCTGTTCCTGTGCCTCCACACCATCCTTGGGTTCCTTGGTTCATCCACCCTTCCCAACTCAACCAGTAACCCGGAGACCACGTTTCTCTTTACAGTAGCACATAGCCAGGAGGCTTTATGGTTTTTTATGTAAGGTGTTTGCAAATCATTCGATCATGGCTCCGCTGTGGTGTGTACAAGGAGGTGAGTCCTGCTGCGGGTGTGTGAGGGCACAGCACATCCCCGTTTTGCTGGAAGTTGATCAGAACAGCTTCTGTAACAGCACTGCATCGTTTTTCTGGTGTCTGGGTGAAGCTCCATGTCTGAGCTGGCTTTTCACATTTGAATTTCTTATTTGATGATTGCCAGGTGCTCGAAAGCTAAAAGTAAAGCCATTAGCTGCCTATGGGAATTAGGTGAACAGGGTCAAAGACCAACCTATGCAGGGAATGCTGCTATTTGCTGATTCTCCTTTAGTTGCCCCTCTCCAACCATGTGCTCAAGACACTGAAGCACATTTCTGCCTCTGTGAGCGTTAAACTAACGTGTCAGTGATGTTTTTCAGGTGGATCTCACATGTTTTCTGGTCCTCATGGTGCAGAGACACTGGCAGGAATGGAGACCTGGCCAAGACAAAGTCTTAAATAATGCAAATGAAGACTCAGCGTAGTGTGTCCATGCTCCTGTTAAAAGCAGGCTTTTGTAATGTAGCTCTGCTTTCTGATGCAAATCTACAAAGAAGAAAAAAAATCACTTGGGTTTGATGATGTTGCATTTCGTCGTAAAACATTCAGCAGCCAATTTAAGAGGATTGGTATGAGACAGGCATTTGTGTTTAAAGAACTTAAAAGTTTGGAGTCCAGATAAAGCCTCACCTATTTTTGGTTCTGGGAATGGGCAGTGGTCTGTTAATAGTGGAAAAAGAGCTATGATCAAAGATCTGTGTTTGTCTGTATTGTCCATGGCTTCTCTGTCATGGACATTCTCAGGAGAGTTTCCTCAGGTGCCAAAATCAGTGCCATGAGCCTGACTGGTCGGGAATGTGCCATAAATATGTTATTTCAACACAGATTGTTTCTGAGGGTTTTGACTCTCAGGTGTAAAGTTTTCACTTTGCAGTATCCCAACTATAAATCGGCAGAAAGGAGAGTAGACAAAACCATTTCTCTTGCTAAACTAAAGAGCACATGAGATTGTAGAAGCAGAGAGTCCTGGTCCAGCTGAAACTTGTATGCACCTGAGGTCACAACAACTGAGTTACTTCTCAAGTACTGTCAGTGCCACGCTTAAGCCCCTATACCCTGCTTGAATTGCTGGGATTGAATTTCCAGATGCCTTTATTTATTTGTTTTTCTGTTTGTTTATTTATTTGCTGTCACTTCCAAGTCAGGTAGCAAATTTAAAGGAGAAGTAGATCAGTCCCTGTTGGATACAATTGAATTCTCATGGTCTTCTGTAATCCACACATACTTGGTAGTCACCTGCAGCAAGATTCATCCCTGGTAAAACAATGGTGCTTGAAGCCAGGTATATCAGTTCAAACTGGGTTTTTATTCCTGCTTTTTGAAGTTCTGGACAGCTGCAAGCCTTGACCTTTTAAACAAGTGAGGGCAGTGGTCATCTCTTTACCCAAGAAGCTCAGGAGCCACATGTGACTACTGACAGGCTGTTTGACAAAGGATTTTGAGGTGTGGAGTCAACAGTATGCTCCCAGTAGCTCAGGAGACCTCTGACTATGAGGCAAATCCTTTTGCAGTAGAGCAAGCAAAATGTGACGAGTGACGAGACAATCTTGGATTCATGTGACAAGGTGCACATAGTGAAAGACAGCAAAGAAAAAATCAGGCTTACCAACAGAACCCACAGGATGCCATTTTGTGTCCTACAAACATAAATCTAACACTTGCATTCCTGCCATCTAGCCAAATTTTAGTCAACCTGCCTGAAATACATGGCTCTGGCACATGAGGGAAAGCAGCATAAACTAGTAAAGCCTGGCAATAGGTCAGTCAGGGAGAAAGCAGTTTCATTAGTGCTTTTTCTGCATTTGTTTTCCCTACTGTTGTTTTCTTCATTTACTCCAAGGTAAAAGAAGAAAAGCTTAAATTGCTAAACTGTTTTTTGATGTTCGGAACAAAAAATCCCGTGGTGCTCCATTTCAGTACTTTAGCAGTGGCTTCTCTATTGTCCAGAAGTTCATAGTAAAAAGACCTACAATTTTCATGTTTCCTGTACTACCCACATTAAAGTTCTGATGGGTGTTATATGATGTTCTATATTTTGTCAGCATATGGTGGTCAAGAAAGCGGGGAAGCTGATCTCAAGGTTTTGGGATGTTTTGGGGTTTTTTTCCCCACAAAAAAAAGGCAAATACTTTTGCTGGCAATAAGGCAAATCAATACATGGGTAGGATAATTATTATGGAAAATAAGAAAGTCATCTTGATATTGTTTATCACTATGGTGATGAAAATATTGCTCTTTAATCTCAGAAATACTTACCTAACTTTTGGTAGTAAGGAGAGTAAAAGTGAACTGGTCTAGGAAATGTGTTGTTTTTAAAAAAAAGACATGTTTTTTATAATTAAAGTTTTAAAAACAAGGCTAAATGCTTTGGGTATTGACCTTAATTATTATTGTTCTGTCTTGCTTGAATCATGTAGTCATTTTTGTCTATTGCCTTCTGTGTCATTGGTTAGCATAACTTTAAAACCTGGATTGTCTTTGAAAGGCTTAATGCTGGAATTCATCTGGGATTTAAATGGTAATTCATGGTCATAAGAAGTTCATGCAGTCACCAGGTAAGCAGTAATATCCATCCCTGTGTAGCAACATGTCAGCAGTTCAGTCTAAACATGGAAAACCATGAATTTGTATCATGACCTTAACTGTATTCTGAGCTGTTTCATGACATTCAGAAAGCAGGGGGGTTTGGGTATTCTCTAGTTTTTCTGTGTAAGAGAGACCAGTTCTCTGCATGCCAGCATGAACAGTGACCTCTTTGCAGAAGCTCTACCAGTAGAAGAAACGACTGCTAGAAGAGCTGTATCCTTTTTTTGTAGTATATAGATCTATATTATGCTAAGGGACAGTTTCTGCTGACTTGGAGAAATAAATAATGTGAAAAATTATACTTGTCCAGGAAGTGGTTCCTTTACAGCGCATCTCTTGGTAGATTTTTGGATTTTTTTTCAACTGTGCTGCAGCTCCCACCTCCAGCACTTTTGGTTGTGTCTTTGGTGTGTATTCCAAACATGGAAATGCCTTCATTTATGGTTATAGTTTCAGCAGGAAAGTAGGTGAATGTCTGCCCTCTCTCTAGATAGGAGCTGGATGTGGCAGCTCATGACTTGCCACCTTCCAGAGAAGTCTCCTGTTTGACAGGAGGTGATCCTGAACAATGATCTCTGCTCCTCCCAAACCGTCTAGAGAAACTGAGACTTCTTGCATTTGTTGCTATGCAGGAATTTGATGTGTCTGTTGAGAAGATGGTAATATACTGTGTTTGTCTTCAGATTGACAATTGTAACTTAATAGAATTTGCCAAATGCTGTAAAGAAAAGGTGGTTTTGTATGTATTCACTTAACATTGGTTGCTGGGCTCATACCTTTGTAGCTTACTGGTTTTCTGGCTTGGAAGTGAAAAACAAGTAAATCACAATTCTAAACCAGCTCTGAGCAAAATTACAAGGAATTTTGTGTAAACATTTGAAAAGAGCCAATCCTGATGCTCAGCAAACCAGGTGAATGGATATCTTGTTAACTTTTGTGAATCCTGGGACATAATCCAGTATTATCCAAAATACTTTATTATCTGGTATTTTTTCTTTTTTCCTAGAGCAGAGGTTGTCACATGCTCTTACTGGATTTAATTTAGTGTTTCATTTCTTGAGAAAGTATCGGGGAATTAGTTATTTTAAAAGCTTCAGCCATCGTGTATGTTGCTTTTTTAATATTTTGGATGGCTAAAAGGACAAAATCTTCAATAATCAATCTAAAACATATTTTGGTTTTAGTCTCTTTTCTGTGTCCATTTCCTACAACATCAGCCACTTTTAAAATCAGATATTTTGCACAGGTAATGGTACTAAATCTTGTTCTGGTGCACAGATGAGAGTTTTAAAGGTGAAAACAGCAGAAGCAGCTTTGGGACATTGGGTGTGGCAGAGTCAAAGCTTTGGCTCAAGAAGCTCCATCTTGCACTTACTAAACACAAACAATGGCAGTTCTCCATCCTTGCCTAAGCACAGTTCAGGATTCCCTTACAGCAATGGGTGAATCAGGGCATTTCAAATGAAATAAAACATCATGCTTAAATCTGAAGACTTAGTTGCTGTAAGACAGATCTTATATTTTTGAATGTTCCCAAAATGAGGTGACATCCTGTTAATTTGATGTATAGGATACAATGAGTATGAAACAGGGTTGTACTCAAAGCATGAAAATGTGTTAATTGTATGTAACTGGAAGGTAAGCGAAACACCAAACTGAAATTTGCTCTTTTTTTTTTTTCTTTCTGTTTTTTGTTTTCTTAAGTTTGTTATTACCAAGAGGCAGATTATGTTTAGAATTTCTCTAGGAGTTTGTGCTCCACTGTGTCTTCTGCATGTCAATAAGAGTTGGATCAGGCCTCTCACCAGAGCTGAGACCACCAGGATGGTGTGAGGAAGACAAGTAGTTTCTACCATCAGCTTGACATTCATAAGACCAAAAGCTAACCCTGCCTTTAAGTATGTTTTTCCTTGCTTCCCCCTTCAGCTGCATTTCAGTTGGGAACCTGTGAAACAGGAAATCCTAGGAATGGCTGGGAGGATTTCCCAAGTTTCTCAAGATAGGGTTTAGTTTCTCTTTGGAAGTTTGCAGTTGTGTATTTGTATAAATACACTCAGTGCTACTGAAGTCACTTTGTGGGTTCTTCTCTAATGGTGTTTTGGTTTGGTTTCTTGTCTGTAAATGAGTCCTGTGGTGGTTTACTCCTATGAGGAAAGTTAAAACAGTTTTTTTTTTCTCCATGGATATATAATCCCAAACTGAAAGCTGAGTGAGAGGAAGGAAATTACCATTAGTCTCAATGGGACAAAAGTTTCTTGGGAAATGGGGCAGCAAAGGGAAGCTTCACTGAGAATCTGCAATGTTTTCCAAAGCCTTGGTCTCCTTAACTTGGTTCTTTTTCTGCCACTGGTGGATACACAAAATTTCACTGTAAATCCTGAATTTAAATCTTCATATAACAAAATACTTGTCCAGTGGCTTCTTAGTATCAGTGAGAAGAAAGGAATATTAGAGGAACTTTCTCTCAGTCAAAAATATCCCCATCTCCTGATGAACTCAGATGCTTACATGTAATTAATCCAAGTTACTGGAGTCTGGTCTAGAGACCATGAAAGTAATGATGCAATTGGCACTATTAAAAATGTAAAAGTTGAAAGTGCATGGATGCATTTCTTCCCAAGGGTAATCCATATAGGAAAGGACCAGGGTATAGTCTGAAAAAATTTACATTGTTCCTGTTCAGGTTATAGTTGTTTCCAATACTAAATAGAGGACAAATGTGTGATTTTTAAATACTTTTGTTGTCAATCATGTAATTGGTTGGTTTGTTGGGTTTTTTTTTAGTAAGTGATTGGTTTTGTTTTTATTACATGTTCCTTCAGTGCAGGCACATTTCTAATTAATAATCCCACCATCCTGAGGACCTGAACCTGCAAGTTCTAGAATACCTTCTAAGAGGCTTCCTGCTCAGTCAAGATAAAGTCCCAAATTTAATGGATCACTCCAGATAAGCTTTCAAAATTTAAATGCTTATCAGAGTTCCTTTATTCAGGAAATGGGGCAAGACACAGGTTTTCTTGCAAATTCAGTGTTGTTCCTGGTTTCTGTTACATCAGTGCATGCTAAACGAGACACCCTGCACTATTTATGCTTCTGTCTCTCTGAAAACATAACTGAATACAATATATATGATCAGTGAAGATCAACACAGCTACTGTTAAGCCTCTTTTATGAATAAACTGAATTTTTTCATATGTAGGTTTATTAATTTATTAATTAGGTGCTTCTTGTCAGTGGTCTGCCAAAAACACATGGGAGATACAAGTAGGAGGATCACAGTTTCTGTATTCCAGGTGGATTGGTTGGGTTCCAAACCCTGCCATGGGTGGGTGGTTTGGTGCTGTACAAGAAGGGGAGATCCCAGCAGCAGCTGCTTGGTGCCCAGCAATGGGACAGGAGGAACAGGCAGAAGCTGATGGCCAGGAAGTTCCACCTGGACATGAGGATGAATTTCTTTTCTGTGCAGTTACTGAGCCCTGAACAGATTGCCAAGAGAGGGTGTGGAGTCTCCCAAAGTGGAGACATTCCAGAATCCTCTGGACACTGTGCCATGTGCTCTGGGCTGACCCTGCTTGAGCAGGGAGGTGGGAGCAGATGACCCATGTGGTCCCTCCAGGCTGACCCATCCAGTGATTCTGTGAACAAAGAGGTCAGGAGAGGAAAGAGCAAAGTGTATAAGGTGGAATTTACCACTGGTTGAACAGAGGCCTTTTCTTTAGCTGACACTTCTTGACCATTCATTTATTCCAACTCTTCTCTCTGTCCTCGCAGTTTTCCACTAAACGTGTAGAACATGAATGTTCTGTTAAAATGACAAAGTCTCTGGCAAAAAGCAGAAATAATCAATGTGGTTTGGGGTTGGTTTGGTTTTTTCCTCCAATCTTAGCCAAACAAATGATTGTGTCAGCACTTTGTCAAAAATGACACAGCTGGGTAACCAAAATGATGGTGCCTCAGAAGGGATCATGGAGCATCTATTTGGGAAAGGCAAGCCCTGCTTCTGACAGTCCCCTCCCAGCCACTGTTACCAACCCTGTGCCATCCCTCAGCAATACTGATTTAACTGTTTGCAAAACCATGCTGGAAGCTGAGGCAAAGACATTTAAATAACCTCGATTCAAAAAAAATTAAACTAGCCTCCACTCCCCCCAAAAAACTCAAATGGAAAAAAACCCCAAACCAACCCAAAAAAACATCACAACAAATAAAACACCAGAAATTTCTAGAGGGGAGGTGAAGGCTGTTTGCAGACAAATTTTATGGTTATTATTCCCATGCAGTATTGTGTGGCACACTGAAAAATATTTAAGAATAACATCAATTTAATGTGAAATTAAATGCCAGAACGGATGACACAGTGGTTGCATTATTGAGTAGCATACTGAATTCAATTAAATCTTGTCTTGTTAATAAATCTTGCATCCTTGCTGACAGCTGCTGCGAAGAATCCTGAGATTGTTTTGTAAGGACATTCACCCTGTTCCTAGCAGTGCCTGAGGAGCTGGTGGATGGCTGCCCAGCACAGTAAAATGATTGCATCTTGTGAGGTTGACTGCAGATTGCTATCACAGTAATAAAAACCAAGTTAAAAATTACAAAAGCCTGGTACCTCTAAAAGCTTATGAGCCATAGAAATGACCTACTACTAACTTCTCTGAGTAATTGTTTATTACGTTGCCAGTTAGATTTTAAGTTGGAAGAATTGGACAAATTGCTGTTGGTCTTTATCACAATCTCTCTTTTTCTGCTGTTCTTGTACTGATGCAGCAGCTGTTGCTGGGAATCAAACCCCTGATGCACAAAGAAGGAGGAATAACTCATTTTTCCAGATAATACTTGCTGCATTATCTGTGTACACATTTCTTTCCCAATGGAGCATGGACAAAAAGGAGCAACTTCTACACAGCTGGCAAGGCTAAAAAAGAAACAATCTACAACTGATGAAACTGGTAGATTATATAGGAAAATAATTCATACTCTTCTTTCATACTAAAGAAAACTTACCAGTTTTTTTTTTTTTATCTGCTTACTGTTCTTACAAAGTTTTTTTAATGTCACTGTTTACAGTAACTTTTAGGAAATAATTTGTGCCTTTTACATTAATTCTTAGCTTTAGAAGTATGAAGATTATCTTCCTGAACTAACCACTCCCTCTTAAGACCATCTTTGAAAATTTTCCATTATGCTTATTGAGAAGTTTAGGAATTATAGGTGTCCATTCAGAAAAGTGTTTAACATAACAATAAATAAACAATAAAGGCCATGAGGGTTATAGATTAAAAATCAAACTTTTAGCTACTATCTCCTTTCTTTACAGCCTTAATACGTCACTGTGATTCCTTCTTTATATTAACATTCAGAAAGTTTTTCCCCATGAACATGTAATTGTTTGTATTAGAAGCCTAACTGTTGTACTCAAAATTAGAATCATGCCTGTGGGTATTTAAAATGGAAGAATAATAGCAGCTAATGACTTCAGAGTAACAAAATTACATCAGGGAGAGTACTTCAGATTTTGCAGATTGGCCAAATTTATATTGATGAGAAATACATAAGATTTGGCTCAGTAAAATTTAATGAAACTAGGCATATATTGAGGAAAGGGAAGTGTACAGGCTTATTTGCTGCAATGTGTGGAAATTGGTTAACTTTTTATTTCAGACATAAATGAAATTCTGCTTTATGGAAATATCTGATTATTTTTCTAAAACTTTACTCCTTTTGATGTAAACAGTTATATGCTCTTGCAGATAGGTTTCTTTAATAAAATGAATTTATTGGAAGTTGTTTCTTCACAAACAAATGTATTTCTTCACCAGGAGTCCACAAAGGCAGAAAGAACTGAGTTGGTGTGAAATATGAAGGAAACCAGAAGAGTTGCAGTTCCGAGTTCCAGGTGTTTTCTAGAAAATACATCACTTTTCAGGCTGTATCAACTTTGTAACATCTTTTTCGGTTCAAGGATATCACACACCTCCTCTAAAGAATGCACAGCTCTTACCTGAGGCCGTGTCAGTGGGCTCCAGCATCCAGGTCATTTACAGCCATCATCTGGCTTGCCATGTTTTGTTTGAGCTATGATTTGTATCACAGGTTCTGTTTTAATTCCTCTCAGAAGTACAACTGCTTCTCACTTTTATCCTCAGAATTTGGTGTACCTGCATCCTCAGGTTTCAGCAGAGTTTTCTCAATCCAAGCTGCCGGGTGCTATAAAGAACTTCTTGCTGTGGAAGGCACAAGAGACAGCAGTTTGGATCTTGATACTAATTGCCAAGAGCCAAGAGGTTCAAGATGAAAATAGCATCTGTATTGTGAACTTCCTAGTGAAGATACAGAATCTGAGAAGGTTAGAATGGAACTAGTTAATTAATTAACTTACTTATTTATTTATAAAATTAGTTGGAGAACTTCTGGTAAAATACTGGACACTTCAATAAAAGTGTTACAAAAAAGGTAAATGCAAATTCAAATACATCCATACTTTAATGAAGCAGATAAATCTTTTAGGCAATCAGTAAATGCACGAGCACTAAAATAGAATGACATAAATGTCGTTTTTAAATTTGGGCAGTTTATTCAGAGATTGAATCAAATTAAGAGCATATGTGTGATGTTCTACTAGCATAGAAATGCTATAGTGAATGAACAAAAAGGTAAGCCTAATAATGTTATCCACAGAACATCTGAAAGGAAGCAGAACAGAACAACATGTTTTAACCAAACAGCTCACAAAGCAGGCCTCTGATGTATCAAAGCCAATTAGGACAGAGTCCAACAATTACAAAAGATATTTAGTCATAAAGAGACACCTAGCAATGTTTTGTCTTATCTCTGAAGCAGATCATTAAAGGCTTCCTGTCATATTTCTTCATTACTCCTTTCCAGGAAAATCTATTTCACTCTCCTCAGGAGGAGATTGGGACCTACCAGAGCACCTCACTTGGCCCACTCCCAGCCACCCTGTGGGCTGTGATCCAGGCGGGGAACAGCAATCAACCTGCAACAGCAGAACTCTGATTGCTGCCTTTCCTAATTGTCCTTGTCACGCTACACAACATTGGGGCAAAATTCTGATCCCATCCAATCTGTGACACGTGTGCAGAGAAGCTTCTGGATGTAGCAGGAAGTCATTGGAGGAAAGCTGAGCCAGGAGTTTTGCCACAGCAGCAAGTCTGGGTGCTGCTGGCAGGGCACAGTCTCAAATTCCCGAGGAAAACGCAGGAATTGCCTGTAATGGTTAATGTAAGGAGAAGCAAGGCAGGCACCATGTGAGAAGTTTCTCTTCCTGTCAACACCATTTTTGCTTTCACGTGATTTTGTGTGTGACAGTCCAAGGCACAATCCTTGAACAAAACAACAACTCTTTTTACATTTGAAGAAAGCCTGGATGGAATAGTCCTCCAGCAGGTTATTGGGAAGCCTGTCATTCCTGTATATATGAGAAATGGAGGGGGGAAGTAGAGGGAATTAGCCAACCTATATCTCTGACTGATACCTAAAGGTTCCATTGTTTATTTTTACTTAGATAGCAATATTTTAAAAATAACTTTTCAGATTAACATCTTTACATGCTCTCAGTTGGCTCTTGCTCTTTTTGCCCTTTCTTGGCCTTCCTCCACAGTCTAGTAATGGAAATCACTGCACAGTTTCTCTCTACCAAGCCTTTGGGTTTCTAACTCACATGTATCACTCTTCTTGGGGGGAAATGTGTGTGCCCCACAAGTATGTTTTTCCAGCTTCCTCCTTCTCACACTGTAAAATCGATGCAAAGCATGTCCTACTGTTTTTCTAAGCAGGGAGAGAAACTGTGTCATCCTCCACCACAAACACTTCATTGCCACTTGACCTGTCTACAGTCCACTGTTAAGTCCTATCCATAGATAATCTGACTTTCTAATGGAAAGTGTTTTGGTTTAGCAAAAGACAGATAGTATCAGTGTTTTTCATGCAGGTTTTTGCCCTTGCTTATTTCAATTTATCCTTCGATAACAAAACAACTGAATGTGATATATAAATATCAGTTTATATTCTGAAATTAAGCAAACTTCATCCAAACTCAAAATCCTGACACTTTTAGCATTTGCAAGTACACACTGAATAAAAATATTTTGACATCTAGACTGTCAGATAATCTGTCAGTAACAGTTACATCATTCAATAAGAGAACTGTTAATTTCCAGACTAATTTATTGGGAAAACAATGCATTTACTTCAGTGAAATACACTACTGGATGCTAGAAAAGCTATGTAACATTTTTGCAAGTGAAGTAGTTGGCTTCAGAATGTAGAATATTCTCTTGTGACAAAAACACAGGAAGAGATCCTTGCCAGAAAACATCAGTGAAGAGAACGTACCTGCAGAGAGAGCACAGACCTTTAGGAAGCTTAGGATCCTCATGCAGAAGGATGTAATGCATGAGGCAAAGAGGAGGAGTGCTCATGGTCATACTCCTTACAGAATAGGCTCGTGGGGAACAAAGGATCATTCACCAAATGCTTTATTTGGAGTGATTTTTGAAAGCTGGAGAAGTTCTCAGCACTGTGGTGCCGTGCCCAGACCAAGGCACTGTCTGGGCAGAGGTGTTGGTTGGCAGAAGGCAGTCATGGCTCTGCAGAGTTCCACAGAGGTCAGTTTTACATCCTCCAGTCCTGCTTCACTGGCTTTTCTCAGTTGCCTTTGTCTGTTCAAAAGTAGTCTTGCTGCTGTAGGGAAATGTCAGAGCATTCCGTGTGATGATGGTGCCATCATTCACAGAGTGCCCAGAGGGCTGAATTCCAGGTTTTGTGTGGTGGATGGTGTCAGTCTGAGGCTACGAAGTGGGTGTGCCTTTCATCTGGCATAATTCGTGTCTCATATTGACTTATACATAACATTTAGGTTATAATTGTGACTTCTTGGAAAGAAAACAAGGGATTTTTAATTCATTTGATTGTGTACTTAACAAATAGTAAATTGTTACCCTGCTTGTTGCTGTTTTTGGCAGTGACAGTAAAAGTCAGGATTTTTCAGGAATAAGAAAGACCATGTCATGGAGGAAAATCAGCAACTTTAAAGATTATTCAGCACTTAAAGAAAGGTGTTTGCAACAATGGCGATCTCAGCTTTCAAGGTCTTCTTAACGCTGCTCCTGTCTCATTAGCCCACCAAGTCTCATTGGAACTTTCCTCGATGGTTGGTGCCACTTGTGGTGCTCTGAGAGCTGTTTCTTCCAGAGGTTTTTTTCCTGTGCTTTCCCTAGTGCAGGAGATGTTCTCCCTTTTCAGAGAGACTAAGCCATGAGATTTAGGGAATGAAATTATTCTGAGCTTCATGTGTTCTGAGTCACTTCTAGAAATTACAAAATAAAATGTCTAAGACACCATTTTAGATTTTTACAGCTTACCTTATCTATATCAACCTTTTATTCCATTCTCACTTTTAGTCAAAAGGAAACAAGTTACTGTGGAACTTCCTTCTTTTATAATTTTCATTTATCTTCAGTGTAACTAAAAAATTATAAACTCTGTCCATATTCATCTTTATTTATCTTTCTTATTTGTTCTGCACTCTTTTTTCTGAAGCAAAACAGAAGAGGGGGAAAAAGAAGGCTGAGGTAAAAGGAGGAAAGAAAAACGTAGAAGAAAATCAAAACCAAGGAGAAAAAGAAAAGTTTTGATCTTTTTTCACAGAAACTTTTACCTTAAGAAAATATCTTATTTAAAGGGTTTACAGTTATCCCATACAGAATAACAACAGTTTTGTCTTTTAAAAAAAATTCTCTACCATTTCTAATGTAAATTAGCACAGTTCCACCCAGGTCAGTCCAGGACAAGCTACACAAAATTCAGCCACTGTATTAGCCCATACTTAATATGTTTTAAAATACTTCATCCAAGATGTGCATACGGTGTCTGAGTTAGGGATTGAATGGCTGTAGCCTTTAGCCTTCCCCTCTGTCTCCTCACTGTCATATTTTACTCACAGTCTTACTGCCTCAGATTTGGATTATCAGCCCTCTTTTGTCAAAAAAAGCATCCAGCCTTTTAGAACCTTTGTATAAATTATAAGAGATTTGAGCCCAATTCAACTAAAAAAATACAGTATTTTTGCAAAATCATAGACAATTTTAAAAAGAATCAGTTTAAGCTTTTCGAAGTGCATTCTTGATGTTGTTGTGATTTATGTGCTGTCAATTATTTTTCTATGTATTGAAAAAACCTGTCAAGTTTCCATCTCACATTTCATAAATCAGGTTTTTCTGTACACAAAGCACGTGTCAGAAATCAGAATCTTAACAAGATGCCAGTTGGCTTCTCCATGTGGCAGCTTGTAAACAGAAATATTTGGGGACTGCGCATTTGTGACCTGCCATGTAATGTCACATATAAACAGCAGTTATTGGGAAGTGTTCTGCTCCTCTACATTGCTAATAAGATGAAAAATCATTCTTGCACTGCTGTGTCACAGTTCAGCAGTTAGAACTTTCCAAATTCAGGTGGTGGTGTTTTTTCCAAATAAGTGTAATGAGAGGTTAAATGTTTTATTACTGACGGTGATTTATTATTACCTGGGCATCAGAGTGATATGGCAAAACTGACGAGATGTTTTGTACATTTGTCTTTAAGTTATTGGGAAATTTTTTCCCCCTATATTAACTGTTTTGGGTAGAGACAAATTCTGGTTGTACTGAAATCAGTGAAGCAGTTTCCACTAATGCCAAAGGCATCAGGAATCTGCTGTCAGAGGACAGGGGAAGGATACAGTTGTCTGCTCAGGGTGACCTAAAACCTGGCCCTTGTCAAAAGGGAAGTCCTGGTGTTGCTTCCACCCATGTCTGCTCACATCTTTCATGCAGGGGCCTCCAGCACAAGAAAGATGCGGAGCTGTTGGGATGAGTCCAGAGGAGGGTCATGAAGTCTCTCAGAGGGCTGGAGAACCTCTACTATGGAAGGGGCTGAGAGGGTTCAGCCTGGAGAAGAGAAGGCTCCAGGGAGACCTTGGAGCCCTTCCAGTGCCTAAAGGGAGCCTACGAGAGAGTTGGAGAGGGGCTTTTACAAGGGCCTGGAGTGACAGCACAGGGGGAAATGGCTTCAAACTGAAAAAGAGTGAATTTCGTAAGAAATTGTTCCCTGTGAGGGTGGGAAGGCCCTGGCACAGGTTGCCCAGAGAAGCTGTGGCTGCCCCATCCCTGGCAGTGTCCAAGGCCAGCTTGGATGGGGCTTGGAGCAGCCTGGGATAGTGGAAGGTGTCCTTGACTATGGCAGGGGGTGAAGCTGGATGGTCTTTAAGGCCCCTTCCAACCCAAAACACTCTTGTGTTTCTATGATCACTGTGGGGCTGTGCAGAAAGCAAGAGCAGTTTGCTGATCCACCTGAACTGTATCATTGGAAATAAACCATTATTGTGATAATTAGTAAGCCAAACAGTATCAGCTGCTGTTCACATAGAGCAGGTTCCAAGGTGTGAATCAGCATCCATGGGCTTTAAATTCAATGCGATGAGTACACAAAAGGTACTACTGCTGTGGCATTTTATTCCATGAAAACCAAGAAAAACAGGGTAAGTCTTGTGGAGAAAATGTAAAGGCACATTATTACATCTTCCCAATAGAAATGCAGCTGGAAAAGGCTAAAGCAAATCATGTTTGAAGCATAAAAAGTTGAGCAGGATTAGGAGGAAGGCTAGGATGAACTCGAAGTAGTTGTTACCTGCTGTTTAACTGAGCATTGCAGCACAGAAGGTTTCAGGCAGGGCTGGGGATCATCAACAGGCCCAACATATCAGTGCAGGACTTGGAAGTACTCAAACCCCCAAACATTGTTACTTAGTCAACGATGCAGATTCTTTTATCCATTTCTGATTGTTGTCAGGCCTGCAAATAAACATTTATAGGACCCTCTA
Organism: Erpornis zantholeuca; assembly: GCA_013400515.1. Lineage (NCBI taxonomy): Eukaryota > Metazoa > Chordata > Aves > Passeriformes > Timaliidae > Erpornis > Erpornis zantholeuca. Next base: position 15,360 of record VZTN01023771.1, read on the forward strand.
AGAAATTATTTGTTGTTCTTTTACTACTGTGTCTAGTAAAATAGTCTGGTGTTTCTGTTCACGTCTTGTTATTTTTTGTGCCACATCCAAATCTGTGAAATCAAATACCAAACAATAAAAAAACAATTAATGAACTGTGCAAAGGTAAGTAGCTTCTTACTATTGTGACCAGGGGGTGAAAATGATGGTTTTATCCCCATAAATCAAAGTAATCACACAAATATATGAACCTTGTAGCCTTAATTTGTTTTCATAGGTTTCAAAATCTCACTGTTACTTTCAGCCAAACATAAATTAATAATGGTTCCAAATGCCTGTAGATTATTTAATTAAAACAGAGCCAATTCATTCTTCACTCTCAGCTAAGTAATACAAAACAGACTTTGTAGGATGAAGGCCAGAATTGGGGTTCCGACTCTGAAATTTCTTTATCTCAAGAATTTTAATAAATTCCTTATTGTTTCCATCCTATTATATTAACACTCTCTGGTATTTTCTCTTTATAGTAGATGTCTGTAATTCCAAATTATAATTCCATCCAAGGTTTGTGGAGGAGTTTTGGCTGTTGAAATGTGCTTTTGCTGCTTTATTAAGTTTGACTGTCTGCCTGCAGACTTTCTCTGGACTTCTGTAGTTCAGACTTATTTGTTAAATTGATAAATAGTTTTGCACAGAATTTGTATTCCCAGCCATGCACCCTTTGCCCAGCTACTTCTGTAATTATTTCAAAAGGAGGAAACTGATAAGTCATTCAGGAAATAAGGAAGGAAGCTGATTATTATCATGAATTACCAGAATTAACATGAATTCTGACATGCCAACGCCAGAGGAATGCATTAAGGCAAAAGCAGGCTGAAAACAAGAAATTGCAGCACTCTTGGCCAGGTGTGACTGGGTCCTGCTAAGGTGACATGATCGAGGACAGAGCTGCTCCAGGGGAGGGACAAGCCTGGATCACAGAAACCCTGGATGAAACCTGGAAGCAGCATCAGGCTACTAATGTATACAAAGTGTATACAAAAAAACCCCCAAAACTATGCAGTTCTGGGCAGCAGAGATGACACATGAGGCCAGCTGGTATTGCCTTGTTTCCACTTTTGTGATCACATTTGAAATTCCAATTTCAGTTTCTTCTCGTTAGCAGAAAAATAACTAGGGGATTTACAAAAGATCACAAAACTGGCAGGGAGGTTAAAAGTCATGATTTAATCAGAAAGATGTTAAAAAAACCACCCAAACATGAAATTGTTACTGATTATCCTAATTAGCAATCTCTGGAGGAGTAGGATGGAGTTAGTAAGCTCCCTAAGGTTTGGATCCCAAGGTCTACCATTATGTGTTTACAGTTTCAGAAACTAAAATTATTAGCAAAAGAAGGGAATATTGATCATGTTTATTGTGCTTCCTGATTATCCCATTCCCAGAATTTGCCACATGCTTCTGTGTACTTCTAAAAGAGGTTTAAATATTCCAGACTGATGTACAATTGAAATATATAAGCTAAGGAAGCCCTACTGCATCAGGAAGAGATCTAGAGGGCAAGTCATTAAATAAAATTAAAGGAAATAGATGAAATTTAAAAGTAGAAGATTCAGGCTAATTATTAGCAAACATTGAGTTACTGATGTCGACATGGCAGCATAAATCATTCCTTTGAACATTTAAACTGAATAGGAAAAGACATGGAAAAATCAGTGATTAATTTTGTATTGGTTGGATGTATTAGGATGACTAATAAAATAGGGTTTTAATATCTAACATCCTTACTTCATCCTTCTCTAACTGCATATACAGGCATTCAAGGGATAGAGGAATTTGACTCTGTAATTGGTAAAATCCAATGACTACAATTTGTCAAGATAACCCCAAAGCACTCTCTGCTGCATGAGAATGAAGACTATAAATAAGTAATGTATTTATTTTTAAATAAATGGGAATGAGTAAATTTTCCCATATACCTAAATGCTCATAAATCACTGTGATTTACTATGTCAGTCTTATTTTTCAGTTCTGCCATCTATTTCAGTTCACTTTAAAGGCTGTACATATTGGGAGACTGACTACAGGATTTTCAATCTCTGGAAATCCAAATCTGCCAGAAAAAAAATGTCTGGAGGCCGAGTTTGCCCCTTTACCTATGGGAGGAAGGTAACAGCACTTCTAATTAGCCATTGTTCCCAATCAGAGGTGCATTGTTACCCCGGGGCCTGGGGGGTACAGCTCTGCCTTTGTGTAAAGCTGAGTGTTGAGGATCTACTGGAAGGAAAGTGAATATCAGGGCTCAGTAGTAACACGTGGTGGTTTTGATGCTGCAGAGGTGGTAGCCCAGTTGGAGGTGGTGTAAGAAGAGCCCAAGCAGGACATCAGTCAGTGCTTCTGCTGATCCAAGTGCTGGGAGTGACCAGGGACACCGGAGCAGAACTTTGGCCAGGTGTGCCCAGGTGGCCAGGAAAGCCAATGGCACCTGGCCTGTGTCACCAGCGGTGTGGCCAGCAGGAGCAGGGCAGTGATCGCCCCTGCACTGGGCTCTGGTGAGGCCACACATCAAATCCTGTGCCCAGTTCTGGGCCCCGCAATTCAGGAAGAACACTGAGGTGCTGGAGCGTGTCCAGAGAAGGGGACTGGAGCTGGAAAAGGAGGAGCACAAGAAAAGGAGGCTTGGGGGGATGTTATCCCTCTCTACAACTCCCTGACAGGAGGGTGTAGCCAGGTGGGGTTTGGTCTCTTCTTCCAGGCAAACAGCAACAGGACAAGAGGACAGAGTCTAGAGCTGCACTAGGGGAGGTTTAGGTTGGACATTAGGAAGGAATTCTTCACAGAGAGGCTGATAAGGCATTGGAAGGGGCTGCCCAGGGAGGTGTTGAAGGAAAGGCTGGACGTGGCACTTGGTGCATGGTCTGGCTGACACAGTGGTGATCGGTCACAGGATGGACTCGATGATCTCAGAGGTCTTTTCCAACCTAATTGATTCTGTGATTCTGATTCAGCTTTACAGAGTGTTTTCTATAAAAAGCTCCTTTTGATGTCTCAGTTTCATTCTGCTCATTTTTCATATCAAAGCCAAAACTTTCTTTCCTGGCAATTCTTTCATTTCACATCAATTTGCAGCACAGTGAATTAACTCTTCCAAACCAGGAGTCGATAATGTCTTGCTTCAGGAGGTGTCTAATCACTGTGATGAATTATCCTAAAAAAATGAGAGACCTTTACAGATGACATTTTCATTTGCAGTGAGTTGAAGATGGATTTAGCAAACAGCTACTTTCCACAACAGCCAGGATTTGTCATCTTACTCTTACATCAAGCATAAAGTAGTTATTTTATATAGGGAATTATGAAAGAGCCAAATAATTCTGGATTATTGATCTATTCGTCTGCTGGGATCTTATGAGTGAAAAATCTTTTGCTCTGTTATTTTTAATTCAGATGTCATTACTATAGTGCTTGCTCTAGGATCACTATGAAAGAAATTGATGTAATGCCCATAGTGCTGCAAAATATGTTTCTTTCCCAAATAAAAATTAATGGAAGTTTAAAAGAAAAACAAAAACAACCACCAAAACACCGACACAAAACCAAAACCAACAACAACAGCAAGTGCTTGGTAGCTTAGAAACCAGAATGTTTTACAGTAGCAAGATCAATCAAAAGCTGCCTTAAGACATTGAAGAATTGTACTTAATACTTTGGACATAAACAGCCTAACTACAGTGGAAATATTAATTATTAACCCTGCCTTCCAAAGGATCTATTTGCATTTATTTTCTTTGACTATCATCATAAAAAAGCTCAATCTTATGTGTAGGATAAAGATACTTTTTCTGATTTCACAATAATTGCCTGTGGCCATTTAATATTTCGCTGTGATTGAGACCTTTCCTCATTTACACTTCCGAAGTCCTATTGACTCGATGGAACAGTAACGTGTTGTGTAACTGTGAAAATTAGCTCAGGGTGCGATGCTGTAAATAGCATTTGCACTAAAAAGTGGAACATGACTTGCTTTATTTATACCCAACTAACCGAGAGTGCTTTGTAGTAATTTCTACATTTAGAAAATTTCTATATTTAGAAAAACAACTCTGTGTCTTTTATAATAATGAGTAAGAAAGTGCAGATATCTTCTAGCTCAGAGCAGGTGTTTGCAGGTTTTTCCCTCCCTGCTGATTTACACAGTGCCAGTGTGCAGAGTGGCCGATCCCCTTCCAGCCCACACCATGCCGAGGTGCCCGGCTGGAGCCCGTGGATGCTCCTGTCTCCCTGGATCACATCACGCTCCCACTCCATCCCCTTTCCTGCTCCTCTACTGGACTTTGCTGCCTGGTTTAATTTTTTCACCTGAAGAGCAGAAACATTTTAGCTTTCTAATTTTACTACTCTCTTAAATAATTCCTTCTTTTCCTCTTCATGGTTGAGTTGTTCTAAATGTCCGTTCGAACGCAGTCCATAAGATGTTTTGGCCTGGTCATAGGAACTGGATGTAGGGTCAAGTCCAATGGAGCATTCCCATTCCTTCTTTCAGTACTGTTATTGCTTGAGCAACTTTAACCACAGCCAAGTTCTAGACACAGACACTGTCCAGGAATCTCAGTGTGAGTAAAGAATTTAAGGAAGTTTTATGAAATGTTATTCTGATTCTTCTGATGTCAGCATAAATTACTGTCCAGAAGTGAAAATGTTGATATTATGTGTTAAACAGGGTTTGTACAAGATGGCCCTTTATTGAACACAGTTACCCAGAGCAGGCTGTGGCTGCTCTGTGTGTACGTAAGGCATCAGAGGACCTTTTTGTGGACTTAGCTGGAAAGAAATAAAAATCCATATATAATTATTTCTTTACTCAGTGGAAGATGCAATTTATTTTGTAAACAGAAAGCAGCTGTTTGCAGCACCAGACATTGAAGTAGGAACCCTGTTTGTTAACTAAGAGTGTTTAATAAATTCACAATGTGAGTGCTAATGAATGAGTTGATTTTAATACTTATCATATTTCACTGCAGAAACCTCCTTTTGTTTTATCTACCCACACTTTAATTTTATCCTCACTTGACATTTCCAGTAGGCAAGACCAAAAGCAAACTGGACTATCCAGTAGTACCGATACAGATGCATCAAAGAAAGGAAAGAGAACCCTGGGATAAATCTGAACCTCCTGAAAGCACAGAGAGGTGCCTGAACCCAAAGCAGGACTCCCCAGCAGGTGAGGATGAAGCACAGGAACCCCTACCCCACCCCAAAAGCATGATGGAGTGAGCAAGGCAGGGACTCACTGGAAACAAGCAGAGTGAACTTCAGGCTGAAAAAGGGAGATGTGGGAGTGAAAAACAAAAAGGGAGAATAAGGATAAGTTTTTCATCAGATTGTCTGGCCTCTTGCATTTGGCAGTCCTCATCCTTGCCAAGATGGGAAGTCCCCTGTTCCCTGCTCCTTTATACTCATTCCCAGCCTGGCTTTGTGTGGTGAGGCAGTGACGTTGTTCACTGAGGGACAAATTTGAATTCTTTGATCTTACTATGCTAACTTCACATTTTCTGGGTAATTAAAACCAGACCAACATGCGTGCACACGTTAAAATACAGCAATATATAATTGAGCTGTGATTAATTCCTCACATTACATTACAAACCAATAAAATCCTATTAAAGGGCAGTGAATGAATCCTGCCAGGAGCAGGACCATATTCTCTCTGTTCTGCGTAATCTGTACTGCACACAGTTTTCCAAAGAACGGGCAAACACTAACAGGACAATGTGGCAATGTTTCATATTTGTGTTGCACATGTGAAAGTGACAGTACAAACTGTGAGAACATTCAGCATCACAACACCAGAAGACCTTTCAAGTCATGTGTACACCCTTGCCTCCATGGAGGATAATGGCATTTCTTCTGTTCCCAAGACAAAGAGGAACTTGATTTTCTCTCCTTTCTTTCCTAACAGGAACTGCAGGGACAGAGGGATGTTATCCCCTGCTAGTGGCACGAAGGCAGCATCTCAGATATGGATTAGCTCCGAATTATCCCTCTTGACAAATAGGTTGTGAAACCATCACTTGGTCTCTTGGCAGTCCCAGCCCTGCCTTCACTCAAGGAACCCTGAGCAGCTGCTGCCTTCTCGCTGCCACTGGCCACAGGGACACATTTCCCTTTGTCACCCTGTGCATTTCAGGGCTTTAATCCACCTGGGGCACGGACTGTACCTGCACAGAGCAGGCAGAGTCAGAGGGCTCTCTCTGCCATGTGTGCAGTGAGCTCAAACTCAGGAGCACCTGTCAGCTTTTCCACCCCAGCCCCAAGCCATCCACAAGGAGCTCTAGCTAAGAAGTTCTTCAGAAATACTCCTCCTGTGCTAAATATATTGAATCCCTGATGACATCTTGCACCATTTGCTCCTGCCTCCAATTTCATGCAATAGTAGCATCCAGTTTTGCTTCTCTAACATTTGGGGAGGCAGGGAAAGGCACAAGGAGAAAAAAAAGTGTAATTTGAGTTCCTTTTATTGCCTTTCATCAGGATTGCTTTCTGGTTTCAAAGGAAATGTAACTGAAACCCAATGTGGTTTTAGAGTAAGGAAAATGTTAGATAAAAATTAGCATTTTAAATCAGGGAAATGATTTGTGAATTAAAATACTTGCTTCTTGTGGCTTTGCAGAATCACCTTCCCTCTGCCTTCAGGGTAGCCGGAACAATTTTGAGGCCAAACCAATATTTGAATCCCTGTTCTTCCCAAAGAAAACTGGTGGGTGGGTTTCTGTCTGGGAGCTAAACCAGAAGTTTGCCCTAGGGTTTGGCTGCAGTTCAGCTTTGGCGAAGCCACCATTCCATCCATCCTGTTGGCTCCCACCCATGATGGGGCCATGGAGCCAGGCAGCAGACTCAGGGGTAGGGTTATACCAAAGTTGCTACAATACTGCTTTCCCACTGGTCATGGTACAAACACAGGCTACAGCAAATAGAAAAGAGTATCTTCCTTTATGAAAACACTCTGTTTTCATAAGGAGTGATGCACTGCTTTAGATTAACAATGCTCAGCAGTATCCTCGTTGGCTGGTTTGGCTACTACAGCCCCAAACGAAACACAAGGAATATCCAACAGCAAAATATTCTGCAATGAGCTAAACTTTATGGGATTTCTGCCTTTTTAAAGTTGCTTGTCTTTGTGCTTTGACACAGCCAGCTAAGAGAGAGCTTTCTGCTCTTTGGTTTGTTTAACAAATATGAGTAACACCATTAGAAGAGGCAGTTGGAGCTAGAAATGCCAGTGTACCATACCAAGCTGAGCAAGGAAGGGCTTTAAGATATGCCTGGTGAAAATAAAAAAAAAAAAAAGAGAGAAAAACCTGCTTCTCAGTGCTCCCCTCAAGCACCTCACTCTGTCTCTCCCTGTTTTTGTAACCTACAGCCTCCATAAGGTAGGGAATAATGGCATTTGTTCCCATAAATTCAGGGTAAGAGAATTGAGAGAATCCATTATTCATTGAACTCTAAAAAAGGGAATTATTTTTAGCATAATTTCCAAAGCAAAATAATAATTTGAGATGGTTCTGCATTGTGAACCAGGGAAAATATGTTGGAAGAGTCCAGGCTGTGAGCGTGTTGGTTGGCTGCAGCCCACGTGCAGAGGCAGTGTTGGGCTGTCCTTGCTCATGCCACCCGCTGAGTGGCCTGAAAAATCCCAGAAACTGCAAATCTAAGGCATAGGAATGGGGCTGTGTCTTTTCCTGATGTGTTTCCCTGCACTTGGCTTGGGGTAGAATGGCTTTTGGCTGGTAGAGTGGCAATGCAAGAGGCAGCTCTGGCAGGAGGAAGGGCCAGGAAGTCCCAGAGAAGTGCTGGAAGCAGGAGGTGGCTCCAGAGGTTCAGGCACCACGTGGGGCATGCCCCTTCGCAGGGTTGAATCCCATGCCCCTGGCAGCACACGGGCCTGTGGCTCTGCTGCTCACACATTTCCCATCAGGTGTCTGCAGTGGCCTGTGTGGAGGTACTGTGAGAGGACCCCAACCTGGACTCATTTGTTAAAGGCTACTGCACTTTACCATGATGAACCTGGATCAAAACCAAAGAAAAGACAGGAATATGACTTTCTATCCCTCAGTCAAGAACTGTGACAGAGTTTTCATTCACATCACCTTCCAGACCCCCAGGATCTTCTGATCATGATGTGCTAAAAGTCAATGATCAGCACAAGATATTTCTGGAGGCCAGGAAACATGGAATAGGAATTTCCCATAAAGAAATCCTTCATAAAAATTAACTATTACTATTTTCATAAAACTGCAGAATGATCTGGGTCAAAAGGGACCTTAAAAACCATCTAATCACCTGCCATTTAGTCCATCTAAAGCATCCAGCTAGCCCTGATCACTATGGATTTGAGTTTATAAATTATTTATCCTCTAAAACCATTGGTCTCTAAGCATGTAAGGCATAGAGACCCCACCTAACACAATAAGAGGTCTGAGACAAAATAACACCTGAACAGCTTTGACCACTGGGCCAACTTCCTCTGGAATTTTGCTGGATTATGGAGAAAAATAAACAGTTCATTTCACCAATAATCTAATGATACAGATTTTACATTATATATATTTTTATATATATACACACACACAGACATACAAAAAATAGAAGTGCATGCACATTTATCTCAGGTAATACTTACAATCTAATGGCATTTATATAATGATGGTTTATGTAACATTTAAATTTTATATACATGGATATGTTTTCAAAGTGTGTTAGTGCATAAGTATGACACTTAGCATGGCATGTTGTCCTTCACTGCAGAATAAGTGTTTTCTACTTTTCCCCCTGTTCATTTTTTATTGCAACCCACAAGAAATCAGCTTCATCAGTAACTGATTTTGGCTGCCGTGCACCTATAAATGTGTAGCATTTATTTGCCACATTGCTGCTCTCAAAACGTGGCCATGTGATTGCGCTCCTTTGTTTAAAGTTCTCTAAAAGGCTCTCTGCAAGGGCTGTGTAGGAGGCTTTGCAGCAGGGAGGTTTGAAATTGTTTTTCTGAAAACTGTTTTGAAGAGTCTGTCCTTTTCAAAGTCTTGGCCAGCTGCACAGCTATTTTCTTCTTTCCATTTTCTTTACTCCTGCAGCACTGAATAACAGTCATTATTGAATATTTTAGGTATAAAATATATAGGTGAATCTCTAGAACATACTTCCCTCTTTAGCAGCCTATACTGGGCACTGAGGCACTTCCAGACTCTCCTTTTGCCAGGATAGTATTTAGTCCCTTACAGAGCAGCCAATTTAGGGATCATTTTTACTGCTATTACACACATGGTACATTCCTTGTACTTCCTGTAGTCCCCCAGGTGTCAGGGAATCTCATATTTATGGAGAAGACTGACACCACCCATGTCAGAACCCTGTCTCCTGCTCATCAGTGACACCCAACAGCCTCACAAGGTGTTTCCAGAAACACTGACCAGCTGGCATCAGCACAGGAGCCAGTCTCCCAGCAGAAAATTCCCTCCAGTTTTCATCACACCTATGAAAAGGACAACCAAACCCCCAGCCCTGGTTGTGCTGGAGCACAACAAATTTCACATCAAGAGAGGGGCAGCCTTAAAGTTTTTGCATACGTTGAGATGTACATGAAAAATTGGATCCTTTCCCTTGCTCCAAGGGACTATGAACCATAGAGAACTTCCAGAAATACAACTTTCTTAGTATGTGAAAAAGTTCAAACTGTGGAAAGAAGACATTTCTGAGAAACAGATTTTAGTCTTTGAAATAATTAGACCGAGCTGAACAGATTTTTGGCATTATTTGTAAGCCAGTCATTGTTCAGCCTTTGTACTTAGAAGAGCAATTATGACTCCTTTGGAAACATCCTTAGTTGAACCCTTAAAATAATAAAAACACTCCTCCATAAGACCACATCAACATATGGTTTTTGTAACGACAGCACAAACAAATCACCCACTCATCAAACATTTAGGAAGAAGACAGGAACAAATAGAACAAACAAATTTTCTAAAGATTACTTACTGGTCCTGATCAATCAGAAGGGGAAAAAAAAGCTCAACTGAATGCAGAAATTGCCTATGGGATATAGAATGCACATAAAATATGCAAAATATAAATAAGCAAAAACGTAAAACAAACACTGCAAAGCAAAGTTTATAGACAATGTGCTGTAAAGTTGTATTTCACAAATATTGAGCTGCTGATGCCCAGCTTTATGATTCCCTCACTAGTTTACTTTTTAACTTCAGTGATATGACATGAGCAAGCAAGAAAGAGATAAAGTATATCTACACTAGTGATCATTATCAGAACATCCTTCCTGGTTTCACCAACTTCCTGGTAACTCTGGGGTGAGGCCCCTGTGGATCACAGAATCAATTAGATTGGAAAAGACCTCTGAGATCACTGAGTCCAGCCTTTAACTGATCTCCACCTTGCCACCCAGCCCAGAATACTGAGTGCCACACCCAGATGTTTCTTGAACACCTTCAGGGATGGGGACTCCACCACCTCCCTGGGCATTTTTTTCTGAAGCATTCTAAGCCTTTCAGTGAAGAAATTCTTCCTGATCCCCTGATGTGCATCCCTGCTGCAGTTCCCTCTGGAGGATGTTGTGAATGATGACTACATGGGTGTGAATGAATTTGAGATTCACAGACCGTTGTTCCCTTTCTTGGCACAGCTCTGTGATCATGCTGACGAGTTACCACCACCTCAGAGAGGCAGAGTCCCCAAGCACACCTGTCTAGGCCTCTGGATCATAACACTGACACAGAAAAGACCCTGGCACCAAAAGCATCCATGCTTTTCAGGAGGCTTGTCTTGGGACAGCCCTGAAGGCATCCATGCCTTTAGAAAAGGTGAACTTGAGGTAAATGGACATGGAAAGGTTTAAAACTATGCTAGTCCTGATCTTACCTCACATAACATAGAAATGTACATGCACACACACACAGAAGGTCAATACCTCTTCATACTTTTGCTTTTCTCACCACTTTTGAGCACCTTTTAGATATTGGTCAGGTTTTTATTGAGCTTGGAAGGACTTCCCTTCTCCTTTGGATGGGGATGTCTGTCTCTCTGCTTCCTGCATCTTTTTATGTAGATTCTGGAACCCATGTCCAACAACTACTTCTCCATAACCTCTTCCTCTGCCAGGTGACCGACCACAGGTCAGTCCTCCTGCATGACCTGTGCCTGTGCAGCTCACGTGTGGCTTCCTGTGGTTGAGCACTGGAAAATACCTCGGCTGTCAGCAGCTTCTGGTGCAGCCTCCACACCACTCCCTGGAAGTCTTCAGCCAAACTTTGGTGTACAATAAAAAGGGTGCAAACAAGCTCCATGTTGAAAATGGGGCTTGCCATAGAATCGTCGAATTGTTTAGGTTGGAAGAGACCTTAAAGATCACCCTGCGATGGGCAGGGACGCCTTCCACTATACCAGGTTGCTCAGAGCCCCATCCAACCTGGTGTTGAACACTTCAGGGACAGGGCATCCACAACTTCTCTGGGTAGCCTATGCCAGTGCCTCATCAGTCTCACAGTAAAGAATTTCTTCTGCATATTTAACCTAAATTTCCTCTCTTTTAGTTTGAACCCATTACTCCTTGTCTTTTCATTCCAGTTCCTGATGTTCCATCTGACAAATACCCAGAAAGAGCCTTCAGTATGAAACTGAATTTAAAAAATGAACATGGTGAGATTCCTCTGAGAAGTCATCCTGGCTGCACTTAGTTAGGTCTGTTGGTTTTGCTTGCTCTCTTCTGACTATGAGGTTTGTGACTACAAGAGCAGACTAGAGACCTCTACATGCTAGTTTGGATTCCAGTTGGACAGTGGACCAAGCAAATACCCCACCCTTCTCCTCCTCCTCTGAGGAATTCTCAATGAGTTCAGCATTCAAATGAATGAGACTCAATGAGAACAGCGTTCAAACACCAACAGTTGGACTGGAGCCACTGCTACCTCTTTGTCACTGCTGCTGCAGCCTGTGGGATTTGGTAGATGGTGTCAGTGCCAGGAAATATATGGCACAAAAGCTTCTGTAGACACAGCCTGAATGTCTTGCTCATTGAGTTAATGATGGGAAGAGAAACTAGATTTGCTCCTCTAATCCCTACCCACATCATTTTCAGGTTCAATCAGAGGCAGGATTGCTGCTGCTACAGATGTTTAGTTCATTATGTCCCAAACAGCTTCAGTAGATAGCACTTCCTCTGCCTTGCCAGGTGCTGAAGGCTCTGTAGGGCTTAGTCTTCTTTAGGGGGTGGGAGCAGCTCTCACTCTGCAAAAATCATTATCAAGTCCTTGTAGAGAGCATAAGTGCTGAAGGTGGTCAATGGTGATAAGTCACGGCAGGTACAATACTTCCACAGAAAAAATATTGGAGAAAACCAGGAGGAAAAGGTGAACATTATCTGTCTTTGAACAGTTTTATCAAAGGCAATGGCTGCTTTAAATTTTTGTCAAACTACATTAGTATTTTATGAGAAATCAAGATTTGAGTATTTAAAAGCTGGAAAAATTAACAGTGCTACTGGAAACAATGCTGTGATATAGTCATTTCACTATTATTGAAAGGTTTGAAAGGTAACTGAATGAGAGTCTGATCCTTTAGGCAATATTTCAAGACAAACTTTGTTATAAAGAAATTATTTAAATTTTATTTGGCATTGCCTTTGTAAAGTTAGGGAAGGTTTTGGTGATGAAGTCCAGTTATTGTGTACAAGTACAATAAGGAATGCCTCTCTAGCTTGTCAGGCTGTCTCCCCAGCTGCCAGGGGCCTCAATCTTTGCAGGAAAATTACCCTTGGAAAACAAATCCAGTTCCCCTGATCTCAGGGTCACTAAAGCAAGCTGTTCCTTTGGCCAGAGAAATGTTATTTTGAGATCTCCATCTAGGAAGGGGATACAGCCGTGGGGAATGGGGCAATTGGAGGCAGCCCTGTACTCCAGGAGTCTCATGTTTGACTGTGTTGGCACATTTTCAGCTGTCTGGGGAAATGTGTTTAGTTTTATTCCAGCCAAAACCAGGCAGCACAAAGAAGCTGTAGGAGAGCTCTTCATAAGCCTGAGGTGACCTGAGAGCAGCCAGGTGTTTTAGTGAACGCTACCTGTGACTGGCACAGCAGTATCTGATCAAAGGTTTTCCTTGCCAGCAGTGATGACTCACAAGAATTCTTTTCTCTTTGTGTACTGTCCAGTCTTTACTCATTATGGCTCTGTATTGGTTTTGTTTCTTGCTGGAAAATGAAAAACGTTATTACCATGTTTCCCTTCAGTTTAGGGTTTTTAACCTTCCTTGGTGAGTTGGAAGGGACGCAGAAAAAGCTGAAATTCTCTGGGCTCTTGACCACTTAGATGGTATTTCTGGAGGGGCCTCAACTTTTTCAGTGTGGATTTTTTCTAAATCTGCCCTGCCCAGTTATTATCCTGTTACTCTTAACTTTGTAAAAAGCCATGCAAAGAAGTTTTATTTTTCTCTTCGTTGTTTATGTGCACTTATGCTACAGAAAATAGGAACATCTGTTAGCTGTGGAAGTGGTGTGCATGATTAATTCATCATCGCAGCTCCTCTAAAAAGTAATTCCTTACATTTGCTTGGCAAGACATACTGCCAGACTGTCAGTCTGTTCTCACTCTCTCCGTTGGTTTGTCCGAGTACTTGAGTGACAGTAGCAGGGAACTCCAGAATACCTACAGGATTTACCAAGGGAATTGGATATATATCTCTGAAAGACAACTGAAAACCAAAATATATAATTACATTCATGATCACAGGTAAATGCTGTTTAATTAACTTCTCTAAAATAATGCAGTACTAGAGTCAACACACTTTTCTGAACTTTTATAATATGGACATACAATTAAAATAAAGGTTACCTCCAGATAATTAAAAATCTTATATTTTTTACTTACAAGAAAACAGCAAATTAAGAACACAAACTTGGCAGTACTCTTTTGGTTAAAAAAAGTCACTTTGTATATGAGAAAAGTTTTAAACAAGAATATAACAACAGAGAGACACCGATACCAAATTGGAGACAACCTTCCAGTGCCTTGCAAGACTTTCTGCTTTTCTAAGATTCAGTTCTCCTCGCTGCCCTTTATTTGCCTGGGCAATAACACAAAGCCTCAAATTTAGCTGAACACTCCAGCTTTTATTAAGCATTTTGACTGTGCAAGATGAACCCTTGTGAGTCACTGCAGTCATCTCCTGTGTTCTGCTCCCATCGCTCAAGCACTGGCTGCCTCCAGGGGAGATCCTAAAGGAATGGTGAGCTCAGCCGTGCCAGACTAGCGCTCTGCCCCAAGCTTGGCTCCCCTCTGGCCAAAGGCATGGCACACAGACCATCCCAACACAGGGATGGGATTCATACAACAGCAGGAGGTCACAGCCAGAGCTCTGTGCTGCAGTCCAAGCCTGGTAACTCATCAGAGGGGAGATCAAAAGATTAATGGATAATCAGCTTGCATTATTAACAATATAGTAAACAAACCGAACAGGAAAGACCAATCTCCCCCTTAACTTTTTATTTTTATTTCCTTACTTTTCCAGCCTAGGGTCATGGGAATGTGTCCTGCTGCAGCCTGACCCGACACTAACAATCAGTTTTGTTTAATAAGTAAAATGTGGGTGCTGTGTATCCAGTAATGTTACCTTCTGGTGGTAACATCACTGGATCTTACCTGGGTGATGTCTTCGGTTGTTACCTGTTTAAACACCTTATATACCAAACTAAACTTGGTTTTTCTTTTTGTATTGAATTCTTCAGCAAGAGGCAATTTTAACTCCTGTTAGTTAACACAGACAATAGTCATGTATTTCTCTGCCCCTTTCTCTTCCACTCATACATGGATTGTGGTGGGATTTTATAACTGAAATTTCATTAGGATAAATGAATTAAGATTTATGGTTGGACTAGATCATATTAAAGGTCTTTTCCTATGCAAATTATTCTGTGATTCTAAGATAAAGGAGGCTGTTATTGAGTTAGAGTACTTCAAAATTGAAAAGCAGAATTTAATGATGTTCACAAACAAGAAAAAAAATTCTCATTGTTAAATTTAGTTAAACCTCATAAAAAACATTTTACAAAGAAAAGCAACAAAGGAAGGTTGAAGACAAGCAATACAAGCAAGCCATCCAAAATCTCATATGGAGATGGCATGAGACACAAGGATGTGTATTTGCTAACATCATAATTACAGGGAGGAGTATCTTCATTTTAATATCATAGAATCATACAATATCCTGAGTTGGAAGGGACCCACAAGGATCATTAAAGTCCAAATCCTGGCCTACCCACAGAAATCCCATCACGTGCCTGAGAGCGTTGTCCAAATGCTCCTTGAGCTCAGTCAGGCTTGGAGCCATGACCACTGCCCTCCAGAGCCTGTTCAAGTGCCCTCAGGTGGAAAAGCCTTTTCCTGATATCCATACTAAAGCTCCCCTGACACAATGCTAGGCCATTCCCTCAGGTCCTGTCCCTGGTCACCAGACAGAAGAGATCAGTGTCTGCCCATGTACTGCTCTTCATCGGGAAGTCATGGAACCTCCTACTGCATTAACAGTTCAGGTTATGGCCACTCTCTGCCAGGCAAGCAAGAAAGAGCTGGAATAAGTCCTGGTGCAAGCTTTCACTCCTGCTCCAAAAAACTATATGGTGCTGTTGCAGAAGGGTCATAACCTCCAAGAATCAGAGTCTGGTGCCTTCCCACAACAGTCCTTGCCCAGGATCTCAATTGCCTTAGAACCTAAACCCATTCCCATATCTGAGAAGACTCTTCTCTGCCATTTTCCAGCCAACTGAGCTTTGAATAATAGCACATCCAGTCCGTTTTTTGAAAAAGAACATCCATTCGCTCCGGTGCCTTTATTGAGAGGTTATTCTGACTGCATTTACTAGGTTAAACCTGGTGAGAACATAAGTCTCACTCACAAGTAAGGCCTAGTGGAGATGGCTGGCATGTGTTGCCTTTAGTTTTTGTAATTAATCATGCAAGATGGTTAAAAATTCAAGGACGTGTGTCCCAGTTTGGAAATCTGGTCAGCAGCACAAAGAAGCTGATAGATTAGAGTCACACAGGCATTTGAAGGTTTGGGACTGTCTTCTGCTTTTTGGTGTTTTTGGGTTGCTTATTGTGGAGTTTTTAGTATTTGTAAGGTACGTGTGTGCCCATGTGTGTTCCCTTGCAAGCTGTGACAGCAAACCTGCTTGTCACAGGTACAAGGACAGAGGGTGGATGCACAACCTGAACTTGTAGCCAGAGCTTATAGAGCAAAGAGTGCAATTTTTCTGTACAGTCCTTGTGATGCTACACAAAAACATTTTGTTCCTGAAGAGCCTTTAAGGGTGAAGCCAAAATATGGCCTGAGTTTAAACCGTCTACCTTTCCTTGGAAAATCTGTGAGAATCTACCATGAATAGTTTGAAGAAGGCACCAGTGTGCATGAGATTTGAATGGGCTTGGGGAATTTTATACATTACAGTGGGGCTGGTAAAAGGTCTCCCAGTTATTCTTGGTTCCTGGAGCCATGAGGTTTGCTGTCTCTGCACAGGTTATGGATTTTGCTGGAAGCAAGAACAATCCTGATAGCATTTTCTGTGCGGGCATGGAGCCAATCCTCCAGGCAGTGTCCGCAGAACCCAGGCAGACACTTCGTTCATTCACAGCACCCAGGACCAGGCTGGGCTGAGCACCACCGCTGCATCCTACACAGCTGGAACCCACTTGTGTCGGGCAAGAGATACCACAAGCCCAAAACCTGCTAAAAAGGCTTTCCCTGACTCTTTCCTAAACTCCTTCCGCTTGTCACATCGCCCTGACTTGGAAAAGGAGGCAAACAGAAGTCACATGAAGAAAACAATGCAGCTTCTAACATTAATCTTTTAAAAGTGCTAATTATATAAACCTCCCTGTTCTGAAAGGAAATTAATATAATTGTTAGTACAGACATGGGGAAAGTCATCTGAGAAGTGCTGCTATTTTTAGCTGATCATAGTTAAAAATAGGGAAGCCAAACATTAAGAACTTGAGCAATAAAAAGTACAAAAATAGCCAGACTCACACAACCTGAGCAAAACTTTCTGGTCACCTCTCTTACCTTACTGGCATCTGACTGGGGAAAGTCAAGAAGTACTTTGTTACTGACTAGGAAGTGAACACCAAACCCACCCATTATGCTTAAACAAGACAGATGCACAGTGTTTGTCAAAACAAAGCATAAGAGACAAATCTGTGTTCCATACAGAAACATATCTGTTGAAAATCTTAAAGAAAGCAATATATTACTAGTTCTGTCTGGCATGATGTCGCCTGCTTATCAAGATGGCAAATGTTTGTAATAAAAATTGTTTAATAAGCAAATGACCACTCTATACACTAACTTCAAGTTTTTTCTGCTAACTTCAGTTTTAGAGCTGACTAAAGAAGGACCTTCTTGTAGAAGACAGGGTTTTCCCTTTTTTTTGGCATGAGTGTTAAGGCTGGTGTAATTAAGGGGTTTAATTAAAATCTTAAATGCTTAGTCCATAAAAATAGCTTTATGACATGGGGAAAAGTGGATTTTTTCCATTATAATTGCCTGTCTTGTGTATTGGCAGTGTAAGAGTCCAAGTGAGCAGCTGGAAACACTTTTAAATAATGTGTCTTCAATTTTATTATTTATAAACTATGTTCTTTGATGCTTTCTTGATTCATATTGCGACAACACTCCTGAAGCTGCACTTACTGTGTCAGACACCTCCATGTTATGGCTGCACACAATAAAACAAAGTAATAAAACACAACTATGTGGCTTTTAGCCCATTGAAACCCCACCAACGCATTAAAGCAGGGAGCACACCAGGGCTCAAATTTAATTTTTTCAAATGTTTCACAGCTCATGTTGGCTTTAACCTTTGTACTTTGAGGGGCCTTGTGTTTTGTTTTCTTTTCTGGTTATTAATTTTTATGGGGCTTATGGCACGTAGCTGCTGTCCAGCCATGCCTGCAGCCACCGCTCTGCTCCTCAGGCACAGCTGGAGATAATGGGAAGGTTTTGGGGTTCTTATCCCCATCACTGGGGTCAATGGGCCCCTCATGGCACAGGCTTCAGTACTGTGTACAGTTTTGGGCACCACAAGATAAGAAAGATATTGAACTATTGGAGAGTGCCCAAAGGAGGGCAGTGAGGATGGTGAAGGCCTTGAGGGGAAGCTGTGTGAGGAACAACTGAGGGCACTTGGTCTGTTCAGCCTGGAGGAGACAGAGGGGAGACCTCACTGCAGTTACAAGTCCTGGTGAGGGGCAGAGCAGGGGCAGGCACTGATCTCTGCTCTGTGGTGACAGTGACAGGACCCGAGGGAATGGCCTGAAGCTGTGTCAGGGGAGGTTTAGGTTGGATATTAGGAAAAGGTTCTTCTCCCAGAGGTGGCTGGGCACTGAACAGGCTCCCCAGGGCAGTGCTCACAGCACCAGCCTGACGGAGCTCAAGAAGCACTTGGAGAACGCTCTCAGGCACATGGTGGGATTCTTGCGGTGTCCTGCGCAGGGCAGAGAGCTGGACTCGATGACCCTTGCGGTCCTTTCCACTTCAGGCCATTCCACGCTTCCCAAAGCAGAAGGCCG
>VZTN01023771.1:33967-47964 GCA_013400515.1 Erpornis zantholeuca
GCGGCGGGCACCCTTCCTTCCTCTCGGGGGCGGCGGGCAGCCCCGTCCCGTTGCCCGCGCTGCATCCCGGGGGGCGGGGAGGGATGGCCCGGGCTGTGCGCCTCCCCAGTCCGTTCGTGTCCCCCTCCCTCCACCGCGAGGCCCGGCGCATCGGCCCCGGCACCCCCGGCATCAGCTCCTTCCCGGGATTTAACCACTGAAACCCCTTCTAGCCAGGCTCGCAGACTTAATGAGTGTTGGCCGAGCCGTCACGGAGTCCGGGGCCGCGCAGCCGGAGGTGCCGGGGGGATGCGGGACGGGAACGAGGAGCCTCCAACCCCCATGGCCGCCGCATCCTTTATCTGAGGGACTTTAAGGGCATCGCTGTGGCCTCGTCGTGAGGCGCCTTTCGGCACTGGCACAGTTCGATGTGCTTGGGGAATGTCCAGAACATCATATGCCGCATGCAGGGAGTATTTTTCATCAGTAGAAAATGCTCTGGCAGTGTTATTTGCTACAGAACACGTTATACTTGTGTACACGAATTTTGGTTTAAGTAATAATAATTTAAGGGCAGAATTAATATAACTGTTTATGACAGTGTTGTAATACTCTTCTCCGTCTAAAGAAGTTAAACAGATTGTCCTCAATACCTCAAAGAAAGAACATTTCAGTTACAACCTTTTAGCGTTATGGCTCTTGCTATTTATTTTTTAGTCCTCAAGAACACTTAGGTGGTAATAAAAGAAAATAATGCACACCTACATGTGTACTTCTTGCAGTCTTTGAAGTTTTTATACATATTGGTAGTACAAGTCAAAAAGCTGCCAAAATTACTAATAAAATGTTTATATCTACATATAAAGTCTTATTCTATATTTCTAGGTAATAATTTAACTCCTTTTCTGGAATGTCCCACCAGCATTGCTGAATTTAGAATTAACCTCAAATATATTTAACCAAAGTGGACTTCAGTTCATGGGTACATCCACAGAATGTGATACACTTCTAAAATATTTGTTTTTAAAAATCTAGACCTGTCTCTTTCCTCTGCTGTTCGAGTAGACACAGTGTTAAGGATTTCTAATCTGAAGTTGTAGGATGCCCGTTTTGAAAACATTGACAGAATTGCCCTGCAAACTTGGAACTTAACTGAAGTCCCAGCATCATCTGTTTCACTTGTTGTGGGAAAGGAACAGAAGTGGCTTCTTGGCTTAGTGGCATATGCTGGTGTCTGGTCCTCTGAGAAGAGCAGTGGGCCAGGAGCTCTTAATCTTTTGAAGTGTTGGTCTATCCCTCTGGTTTCTGTTTCTGTTGGGGTTTTTTGTTTGTGTTAAACGAGCTAACTGGTAGTTTCATCTGATGCCTCTTGGTTCCTGTATTTGGAACAGGTAGGGGATTCTTGTTTACCTTTGTAGTGTCAGTCATGGATTTTATAGATTATACCACCCCTCTAGCCTTCTACATCTTACCTTGATATGATGGCATATAGTCCCAAAATCCTTTGTTCTCTGAGCCGGTGGACCACAGATACCTTGTACACAACAATTTAAACCGCTGGATTACCCAGTTAATGCCCAAACCAGGACCGGGGTTTTTACATAACTTGTTATTGTAGTGTATAACTGATAAAATAACTTTTTTTTTTTTTTTTTTGTCTTTTTAAGACCATGACAGTGACGATGATTCCTACGAAGTGCTGGATTTAACAGAATATGCACGGCGTCACCATTGGTGGAATCGTGTGTTTGGCCGGAATTCAGGACCAATTGTAGAAAAATACTCTGTAGCCACACAGATTGTGATGGGAGGTGTGACTGGCTGGTGAGGGAGCTTCCCTTTCCATAACTGACCTAGACCTTTTCCTCTGTTAGAAGATCCATTTCCAAGGGTATTTGAAGTGGATAAATATATCTTTAATGGGATTTCCTTTAGCATTGAACAAGATTATTCATGTGTGAACAATTTTAGCCTGTTACTCTGACTCATCATTATGAAGTTTTTTTTAATATTGGTGAAACACCAGTTATCCAAGGGATCTCGTACTAGCTACTGTGGAAAGGATTTAGGAAAATGCCAGAGCTCTAAAAGGATAAGAAATAAGTGGAAAATTACTGCATATACCTTTTATTTGTATGGAAAAGCTTATTTTCTTACTAGTCTAGACTTCGAAAGTTATATTATGGCTGAAACATATTTTACAGGTAAAAGACATGAAGGGCAAAAAAAAGATGGCAAAATACACTTCTAATTAAGAGCCCCATTTAATGGAGACTGTTTTTTCCTCTAAATGGAGCTGCAGCCATGTTGAGCAAATTCAGAGTCTCCTCTGATGTTAACTGGAGAGAGATACCATAGCCTAGTTATACCAGAATAATTAGTGGTGAAAGCTAGACTTTCAGTGGTGAAAGATGAGAACTTAAACTGGACAAGGTGGCTACAGCCTGAGCAGCTGTGTCAAGGTATTTGTTATAGGTATTCGAATGGTATTTGTCTATTCCAGTACTCAGAAAAACTGTAAATTCAGTGAAAAACACCATTATGGTAGCACAATGACTTTTAAAGAGGGATTATGCAAGAATTGAAAGATGAAGTAGACTAAAAATGAAATTGTTGTACCCAGGCTCAGTACAGCTTTGAGGAGTGGAGGTTTAGCTCTCAGTCTGAGTTTTTTATTTGCTCCCATAGCCTTAAAATTATTTTTAAAAGTTAGATGTGTACATGTAAACTCAGAAGGTTTTAGAGAATAGTTCATCTGGCACCCATCAAAACTCGCTTATTGGATGATCTGGAAAGTGCATACTTCAGTATCTGCAGATGCACATACCTGTGTGTGCCTACTAATGTGTATAAATATGAATTCACTATTAGTATGCAGAGGCAAAAATCCCCCTCTGTGTGTGGGCCAGTGTTTAGACACACTGCAATTGCCCAGGGAAGTTGTGGAACCATCAGCCTTGGAAACTCTTGTCTGAGTCATGGCTCTTGGCATCCTGATAGAGCTTCAAGATTGGATTGGGCTCTGCAGCAGTTTTGGGAAGGTGACTGGCCCAGGTGACTGGCGAGTTTAACTATCAGAGGCCCCTTCCTGCCTTATCACTGTTCTGTAATGTCAGTATCTGTGCTGTTCTCCATTTGATGTGGGAGACTGAGAACAAGGTAATTTTCTGGTTGCCTTGATCTGTTAAAGATAGACTAATGCCATGTCCCAGTAGAGTGGCCTCGCCGAGTTTAACTATTGTGGTAAGGACGTGCTGCTTTTTACTGAGATCTTTCAGTTAGAGTTGTGTAGTTAATATAAATTATGGTATAATATATTTACCTTCCATTTGGGAACAGTTATAGTAGCACTGTTATGTAATTATGTTGTCCTTTATTAACGTGCTACCTTTAATAGCAGCAGGATCTGGAGATCTCAAGCTTACTTTAAAGGGGCCATCAGCCAGGAACAAGCAACCATTACTCACATTGTCTTGTTTTAGACATTGTTAATTTAATACTGCTTGCATTAAATTGCTTTGATTTTTAAATTTGTAAATATGAAATGATATATTTGCTTTGTTAAACAAAATAATAGTAATAGTTGCAGTCAGGAATTGTAGAGTGTGACATTGTTCAGCAGAAAACTTCATTGGACTGGGTTTTTTTGTTTTGTTTTGTTCCCCTAAGGTGTGCGGGATTTTTGTTCCAGAAAGTCGGAAAGCTTGCAGCAACTGCAGTAGGTGGTGGCTTTCTTCTGCTTCAAGTATGTAGCATTTCATGCTTTATAAGTTGGCTAATGTTATTTACTAAACAATAGGAAAAACACAGCTGTTTGGTAACATTTAATTAGGAAGGCCTCTTACCTACTTCATCTCTTTAGTCTTATCAGTCAGAACCTTACATTTCAGCTGGAATATTGTGTACAAATGTACAAAAGAGACATGTCAAAAATCAGTAGTAAATCAGAATCTACTCTGTCCTGTAAAATAGTTTGAAGTAAGTCAAGAGAACCTTCTGGGCAGAAGCTGAGGTACTCTGTGTGATTTCATGCTGCCAGATGAGAGGGTCTGCCTGTAAACCTATGGAGAATTTAAAACATGTTTATTTAAATTGGTTTGAGAATTTTATCAGAGCTTTGGAAAAAGTAGGCTGCTTTGGCAGTTGCCTGGGAGTCTTGTTCTGGTCCCAGTATGAGCCATGTTTCTCTCTTTTCTCCCCTTGCCATGTTATATCTGTTGAACCTCTAAAGCCTGCCTGGATCTTGACAGCTTCATTGCATTCCTCTCTCTGCTGGCTTTAGGGTTCAGAAGTTTTTAATTATGTTATCTGGTATGATCGTTTGCATTTTTCATCAGATTAAAGGAGGATTACTGTGATTGGAGGAGGTTTCTGAAAAGCCTTTCAATTAGATGACGAAACTTTAAGTGAAGGAGAATTTCATGTGCTCTTCTTTAAGATGCCAGATTTTTTACAGGCATTTTTAATGTCTTGATACCTGTGAGCTTCTCATTTTCCCTCAGATTGTTCTAGGGGATACAGATTGGTGCCTACTTAGGCTCAATGATACACAATTTCTTGAGAGGGGAGGCTGAAGATATATTTCTTTTTTCCAGCATCACCCTGGAGGGTTTCTGAAAGGCATATTGTGCATTTATTTCTTCTTTTGATTGTAATAGCTGGTTCAGTCAAGCATTGATCAGGAAGGGTGGGGTAGTAGCAGCTGCTGTGTAAGACATTGAAATGTTGCTGTTGTGTGAAGTACACACACTTCCTTCATGATCATGGTCCCTACTGGTTTGGGGGCTAGTTTGGGTTTTTTTCTCTTCACATGTTTTGTATGCCATTGGTATTCATTATTTTAATGATAATTCTTTTATCAGTATGACTGAAGGGCTGCCAGAACAGAGGCACCTAGGGGTGGGTGGAGGCAGCACATTGCTGCAGGTGCCTTCCTCAGTGTTCCTAACTACAGGAAGCTGAAAAGTTTAAGCTTTTGTAGACAAAGGAGAATGAAAACTGAATAAAACACATCACTTGTGCAGGATTTTTGCTTATTGAGCTGTGAAGTTTGGGGAGCTTTCCTGTACATACAATAGGTTTGCCGTGTGGTTAAGGGACTGATTTCTTGGTTGATCTCATTTACACTGAATCCAAAAGGAATATTATCCAAGAGGGAATATGAGTTAAGTATTTTGATTGGATTGTCTATATCTTAAGTAAGATCAGATTCTCTTGGAAGGAAATGAAGCAAATGTCTTGGTCTCTGTTTTAATTCAAAACATTTTGCATTTTAAGGCTGAGTCATAAATTCTATGGTGTAATTATATTTCTGTAGTCTTTAATTTTTTCATTTAAAGATCACACATCCTGATTCTATGAATACATGTTCAGTGCTTCTCCTGAGTGGGCAGAGGAGTGTTTCAGCACATTACTAGAAAGTTCCTTTTTATCTGTAAATTTCTCTGAAGTTGCAGATTTCATTTCAACTGCTGATTGCAATATTGACATTATAATTACATGCTAGAACAAGAATAATAACTACAGAAGGCAAGATTCTTGGCTAAAGCCCATTCAGTGAAGCATTTTAGTCTTAAAATAAAAAAAACCCATTTTTTTCTACAGTGAGTGATGACTTCATCTTGAGAAATGTAATAGGAAACTGAAAGCAGTACATTTTTTGAGTGTCAGTTTGTACAGGAAGCAAAAAAGATTTTCATGTTTTTTAAGTGATCTAGAACTTCAGTCTTAATACAGATTATATGAAAAGTAGTTGAAGAAAAAGGATAAGAATTACATGAAATTTGCACAGCTTTTCAAAATCAAGATATCACATCTTTGCAGTGGATATTTCCACAGCTTAATTTAATCAATTAACTATCCTTTTTTTTTAGTGAAATAGATATAGTTCTTCAAATATGCTGGTATAAGATCAATATCCATGCACTATGTTAAGGAAAACATAATGCATTTCTCATAACAAGTAAGGGATTTTTCTTGTGTAACTTCTCGTTTATACAGCACAATTTAATGAAATCCTGAAGAGCATGAACTTGTGTACTCTTGGTTCTGCTATAATGAGTTGGTTAAAAACAATTGTTCTTAATGAGCACCTAATCTTTCTTTATTTTTAAAATCCTGTATTCTCAATAGCAGTTTCATTGTTTTTTGCTCTGCAGTGAGCCTACAAATTACGGGTTTTTCTGATCTATATTGTCTATTATTTAATAATGAAGTCGGATTTTTATTTAGTTATTTGTGCTTTCACTAATATACTTCTCCTTGGCCCATTAATATGCCATTGATGAGTTAAATTCAATCTTTCATTAAATTATGTTTTAATTTAGGAAAAGTAAATATGTGAAAACAACACAAGAAACAAAATAAACTCCGAGATAGCCTTGGCTTTGTCATGTACAGGGGTTTGTTGATAGTGCACCACGATGATGATCATGGAATCATAGCATGGGTTGGGTTGGAAGGGACCTTAAGGACCATGTAGTTCCAACCCAGTGTGGCATCCTGGTGATGTTCCCAGGGAGGGACCAACCTCTTCTGGAGCTGGGGTCTTAAGGAGGAAGAGTTGGATTCAGTTTTCTGTTGAATGTCCCACTTGACATTATATGTGTACAGACTTAGAGGGAGCATTCAATGAACAGCCAAAGCAAGTGGGAGTTGGAAGTCGGCCTGATAAAGAAATGCCAGGTTGCTGGCAGGGTCTGACATGAAGTGGAGGGACAAAGTGTCTGTGCCTCTGTAACCTGCAGTGCTGGCCATGGGGACAGCAGAGCTGTGCCTGCAGATGGTGGCTGAGGGTACAACCTCTGCAGTTCGGCTCTTACAGAAAGTATTGTGTTGCTTCTCAGTCCCTCCTTGTCTTTGTGCATGGAGCTTAGAGATTTGTCAGATCTGTCCTGGAAATTGGCTGGGTATGGTAGGGATTGCTGCCTTCCTAGATAGCAGAAAATACCTCAAAGTGCCCATGGCTTCTGTGCACTGCACAGGCAGCTGAGCACAGGGAGCTCACCTGTGCCTTCTGGCCTTACTTGGGCTCTTTTAGTGTGAGAGATGTTCCCTTGAGGAAATTAAAACTCTTTTGTCCCATCTTACCCTATAAATTTTTGCTCATTACTCCTACCAGTGTTTCACAATAACAAAATACCTGTGTGCCTCTCCAGTATCTCCCCCAAAATGAGGTGTGCCCTTGAAGATCTTGGTTTTCCTTGATTAATGTAAAGAAAAGTACACATGTTTTTAATGTTCCTGCACTGATGTATTTCTTCAATTGCCCTTTTGAAAAAATTTTGTTATTTTTTCTCAACACTTTTGGAAGGTCTTGAACAAATAATGAGCTATGAGACATATAGATAAGTATATAATATATCTGTTATTCCATTATTACATATAGATATATTCCTGTATAACCAGAAATCCACCCCCCTGTGGGTCTCTTTAATAATATATGCAATTAATATGTATAGACCTATATGATTCCTTAATATATGCATGTAGGGATACGATAATGGGATATGGTTATTTCACTTTGTTATTGTATGGCCTGAGTTTAAAAATACTAAAAAATTTTGAAAATTTGCATTTATGAAAATTGACTCTTAAAGCAAGTCGTTTTTTTATGCTGCATTAGAGTCTAAAAATTGAAGTCTGTTTTTCCAGCATTTGAGTTCAGGGGTATTATTTCTGCATGTATATATGAAATCATGTAATCAATGGGGTTGCAGCCAAAGTAGATATGACACAGCCTCTATCACTGCCAAAGTACAGGGTTTTTTTCTTCTCAGTTAAAAATTTTATATTCAAACCATAATCCTCTGTTGCTTATTTTATAGACTTGTATAAATACTCAAAAGTAGAATTTGGAATCTCTAGTTTCAGGGCTAGAAAGTTCAGGGAGAAAAGATGTCTGGTTTTGATGCAAGTGTAAGCTCTGCAGTAGTTACAAACAACTTAATTAAAAACTTCTGCCTCATCTTTGTGCTGTCTGGATAACTGAGCTAATTAAAGTTGTCTTAATGAAATGTTTCTTCTAAGATCCATTTGCATTTTACAAGCAAGCAAATACATTAGCATTTCTTACATTGTGTTGGACTGGGTAGATCAGTCACTTTTAATTTTCAGTTGTATGAGTGAGAAGGCACCAATTCAATGCTTGGGCCTTTTTGAAATTCTTGTGGTTATGTTAAATTTATAAAATAACAATTGCCCCAATGTGCAACTATTTTTCTTTTCCTGGTATGTCATCCAGTGAGTGGATGTCCAACCACTACAGCTTTCAAACTGGTTTACTGCTTTCATACTGTACAGAGAGCCCTTAATGAACTGTCCCTACCTGGTCTAGTGCCTGTGAATAAATGGTTTTACAATAGACAGGCAAAGTCAATTAATTTGTTACATTCTGGGTATGAAGTAAAAGAGAGTTGTAAAGTATAATAAGTTCATTTTGCATTTGTCCACTGAATTGGTTTTTTGAATTATGCAAAGATGAAAACTGAAATTTACTTTCTTGTGTAGGTGGTGTTTTGGAAGCTTTGTTTTGAATTCAAACAAAATCTGTCTGACACTTGTTTAATTTTAGGGTTTTTTTCTGGATTATGAAATCCTCAGTTTGTGGTGAAATAGGTTGCTTAGTTACTGTGGCAGTTGTAATACAAGCTAGATGGTCTAATTTCAGTTATTTGGTAGAAAGAACTATGTGAAAGTCAGACTTCAGAGCCTGTAAGTGATGTGAAACATTTATTTTTAGACTAAACTGAATAAATTGTGTATTTAAATACCTGTTCCACAAAAGTTCATTATCTGTGACTTACATTTACCAATTGAACAGTTTGCATAGAAGGCTGTTAGGTAAATTGGGTGGATTTTCCACCCACATGTGACCTTAAGAAGGACCTGAGAAATCTCACTCTTCACAAAGAGTTTTTATATAACAATCATTTGCATGTAAATTGAGTGGTTTATATCTGTTTGTCCTAACAGTTACAATAAGCAGTAATCCTTAGTTTTGATTTTTTCTCTTTTTTTCCCCCCAAATAATGAGTTGTTTAGCTGTTCTCTAGAACATGCAATAATCAAATATTAGCTACAGAAATAAGGCAAAGGCTTGAGATGATGGTTAGACATGCTAAAAAATTTGGGAGTTTGTGTTTAAATTTGTATGAACCAATCTCCTCAAACTTACCCAATTTTCTCATTTTACAGAACTTGTGCTGTTCTCAGTCTGTATTATTTTTCTACTTACTGGTTTTGTAAAAACTGTGAGAATTCTCTTGTAATGAGTACATTTTTTTGTTGGACAGTTTAAATTGTGTAAGATAAAAAAGAATTCTCAGTATTTTTAATTATGATCTTGATTAGCCCCGGATACTCTGTCACAAATCAGAATTCTACAATTCTGAAAGAAGCTGAAATGAAACAGTTTTTCATTGTTGTCCTATAAATATATTTTTCTTACAAGTAAAGTTACAGTAAATGCTGAAGGAAAATAATTGTAAAGCTTTTATAATTAAAGAACAGAGAACTGGTAAAATTAACAAGAGTCTACTGAACTTTGCCATTGCTTGTTCTATTTTGAACTGCTATCACTGAGGAAAGTATCAGTGTTTGAAGCAGAGAGAACCTGCTGAAGTTGGAACAATGTCTTTTCCTCTATCTGTAATAAGAAAAAAATAAGAAAAGTGACTTTCTGGGCTCCAAGACAATATATTTTGAAATGTGAATTGCAGCTGTACTAACTGCCTTTATTTTCCTAGATTGCTAGTCATAGTGGATATGTACAAGTTGACTGGAAGAGAGTTGAAAAAGATGTAAACAAAGCAAAAAAACAGTTAAAAAAGCGTGCAAATAAGGCAGCTCCCGAAATCAACACTCTAATCGAAGAGGTGAGTCTAAGGTGATACACTGTTTTCTACCAGCTAGGTTTTCTTACCTTCTGCTGCAGGTGATGATGAGGTGAAAATCCAAGTGCAAAATTGGAGAACATCAGAATAGTCTGATAATATTAAAAGTTATCAGATTGTGTTGTCTTTATTCATTCAGTGTTCCAATTTTGTCACTGTTAAATATGACACACAAACTTGTTGAGTGACATAGCCAGTAAGGTCATGATGTGGTAAAAAAGTTCAAGGTGGTGTGGTTAAAACATGGTAACTGCAAAGACAAAACCCAAATCTTCTTAGACTTGATAATTTCTTGTCTGGACCAGAGTTACTTTTTGGCAAAAAAGCTGTAGATACTTTGTAACAGGAGTTGTGGTTTCATCTCATTTTTTTACATTTTGGAGAATATCTGTCTGCAGAATCTGCCAGTTGCCTACTATGTTGAGAAGAGGTAGCTGATACTGATCAGTGTCACTGGGGCTGTTGCACCCTGTCAGTTGGAGACTTCCATTTAATCAATTTTGTGGTTGTTAGGTTTTTTTAAAGCCTATTTTTATATGTTCACACGTTCCATACATGTAATCTAAGTTTCATTCTGAATAACTGAGAATCCTGACAGGGAATGTCCTGCAGACAGTGAAACAGCAGCCATGCTATTGCTCTGTAATTAACGAGTTTTGACAGCTCAGGTTTAACCTGTACAGAGTTGCACATAGGTTGATAGAAATTACCTTAAATTTTAATGTGTATATGAACTGAAAGTTCAGGAGGAAGGGTTTTCTTGCTTCTTCTGTACCTCAAATAGCTTAACCTTTCTTTCTCCATTGCCCTGTAGAAATGGGTGGGACAGGATGGGGTTTTTGGTTTGCCTTTGTTGTTTTTTCCTCTCAGATTATGACTTTGTTGTAATTATGTGTTAGTTGCCAATCTGAAGTGTTCGAAGCAGAGGATTTATGAAATAGCACGTTTGATAAAAGGTGTTATACTCTGTGCTGCTACTTCATGAAATACTCTGTACCATGTCATCACACATAAGTGGTTTTTTCTAGGATTAAGTTGTTAGGAAGCTGGCTCATAATGGAGTGAATTGTATTTCTTTTCCAATGATCTACTCTTCCAAAAACCAGTATTTTTTTAAAACCTTTATTATGTGATTGCAATTGAAGTCATGGTGGTGTTCATGCCTTTTTTGTCAAGGTAGTTTGTGGAACATCTATCTTGTTTTAATCAAAACAAGAGTGGTGTTGGCATGAAATTGCTGTAATAATTCCTCAAGTCAAAAGTATTTTGACTTTTAAAAGGCTCACTGTATTTTAAATATATTATTAAAGACAGCTGAGAGTCAGTTTGTGCTCCATTGGTGCCACCTATTTTTGTATGGTTTTAGACACATTGCTTCCCCCTGCACCCTTCTCCACAATTTTAGTGCTCTTGTTTCCAGAAAGTTGTGATAATTTTTATTATTAAATATCTATATTAATATCATTAATCTAATAATATATTAATATATATTATTAAATAATAAAGTCTGACACAATTAACTTTATGAATATCATTTTTCTTCTCAGTCAACAGAATTTATCAAACAGAACATCGTGGTGTCCAGTGGCTTTGTTGGAGGCTTTTTGTTGGGGCTGGCATCGTAAGGACCCGAACGTCTCTTCCTGATGGCATCCGTGTTGGCGAAGAACAGTTGTGGTGACACGCTGTCTGCAAGCAGTGTGGGTCACTGGGCCTGCCAGAGCAAGACAAGTGGACTAGCTAGACAACTTGGGAGCTTTTACATTTCAGGCTTTTGCCTCTTGAAGCTTGGCAAAACTAGGATTTGCTGAAAAAACTGTGCAGTGTGCTCATTATAGCATTTCTGGGCAAAACTGGTTCATCCTCATCATGGCTCTTTTTATCTATGGCCTTTCAAGATCTAGCATTTTTAAAAATGTTATTCTTGGAATATAGCTATGTAACCATACTATAAGAATGAAAGCTCCATTTCCATGTTTTCAGTTAAATATTGTTTATTTAAAAAGTATTTTTCTTCATGCCATAGTAGGTAGTATCTATGACTACATACTGTATATGATATTGTAGTTTCAGCCTCCTGGCTGTCCATCTTCTTTAGAAGTCACTGCAATAATGATCAATCTGTAATATGTTTTTACAGAGTATTAAATAACAAAGAATCATAAGCTTATTAAAGGTGAAAATTGACTTTGACTCTCAGCTTTGTGTACAGAGAAAATAAGAAAGTGTCTCAATTATAGCCTGCAGAGACCTGGTGCCAGTGTTTGCCCAGACAGGCTTTTAAGGTGGTTTTAGTGATTTGTTACTCAGTTATTCTAAAGAAGTTGAGAATCCAAACACTCAGTTCATTTTTCTGCGTTTCAAACTTGTGAGCCTTTCAGAAATTTCTACTTAAGGAAGAGTTTGCTCTGTTTTTTACTGTAGCAGCAGATGAATGTGAACTGGAATCTTTTCCACCAGGGTTCTGTTGGGTTCCTTTTCCCTTGTCTGAACAGCAGTAGTGGTTCATTAGCATTGGATGGATGGATGGAGGGGTGTGAGCTTGGAATGCACAGGACATGGGATGCTGGATATATTAACCTAAATATTTAGATTTGTGCATCCCTGGGCTCCAGAGGTTTATATTACATGTTGACCTCATGTTTGTGGTGTGCTTGTGGCCAAGGTGAGTAAGGTATGAAGCTTGTCCTGCATACCTCTGAGCTTTAAGGGTTTCATCAAGCCTGGTTAAGGCTTTGGAAAATAAATCTTAACACACACACCTCACAAACCACACCCATGGTAATGGCCATGAATGGCCATGAATCCTAAATATCTAGTTTTAAAGGGAATATGTGAAGTTACATAAGCACAGTTGCAGTTTATTGGAAGTGGGAAGCCCGTGGAGGAATGTGCCTGGTGGGTTATCTGAGATTTAGAGAAAAACAAAGAAAGATGAAAATGCTATAATGTGAAAGCCTTTGCTGTAGTGTGCAGCCCAAAGAATAATGGGAGGGTAACCAACCAGTCACCTCTTTTCTGCTGATGAAGCTCATGGGTTTTTGGCATGTCCAAAGGGTACTGAAGCCAACTGCTGTGAGTCACCCTGACTGCAATGAACTGGGTGTCCTAAAGGGCTTTGGAGATGAAGTGACCACTTCAGTACCATGGACCTGTAAATGTGCGTTTTTGGTGTACTTTGTGAAAGGATTTCAAAGGAGCATCTTTTAGTGAACTTGCTAAAAAGGCTGCTCATTTGACCAAGGAATACGCTTCATTGTTAGAATTAAAACCAAAAGTATATAGTAGTATGCAAGACTCATTTCCTCAGAGGAAAGTTGTTCTGTTATTTTGTTGCCATTGTCTGAGATTTTCAGTCAAGGAATCAAGAATTGACTGAAATACGTTGGAGGGTTCTATAGTTTTATTTTTTTGAATTAGATTTAATTGGTGATTTATTTTTTTAAGCCTTTGGAGTAAGAGACATAATGATGTATGTGTAGAACTGTGTGAGGGACTAAAAATGCAAGGAGAAATGGTGTTACTGAAATGAGAACACTGGTGGTTTGTGCTGGGATTGGCTTCAAATCCTGCACTCATGACTGGAAAAGGAGAATGGCTGCTGGCACAGCAGGATGTGCTGATGCAGTTCCTTGGGCTGGTGAGGCAGAGGGGATGCTGCCAGCAGCTCCAGGTACAGCTGGCAGGGTGAGGAGGTGATGGAGTGGTAGCTTTGGTAAAGGACCACGACAAGTAAGTGGAGCTTTTCTTAAAAATACCTGAGGTTTTTTATGAGCTAGCTCAGACCAGTTTCACCTATCACTACGTCAGGGAATGTTCTCTGAAGGTACAGATGGATGTTGATGCCGTTGGGAACAGAATAGAGTACAACAGGAATATTGGGTAAAGTCTTCTCTGGGATGATTTCAGAGTTCCTGTTGCCCTCTCTAACAGTAATCCAGGCTAAGAAGATTCAGAGAAGGAGGAAAGGTGGTGAGGCCCTGACACAGGTTGGACAGGGCTTGGAGCAACCTGGGGTGGTGGAAGGTATCCCTGCCCATGGCAGGGGACTGGAACTGGATGATCTTTTAGATCTCTTCCAACCTAAACCATTCTATGATTCTGTAATTCTAAAAAAAAAAAAAA
>VZTN01023771.1:48058-69966 GCA_013400515.1 Erpornis zantholeuca
TAAGGAGTGAAGGGACCCGAAGCAGCTGCAAAGGAAATATCTTTATTGCCAAAGACCCTGCCTTTTTATGCTGTTAGTCGATTATCAATTTACTTCTTAGGCACAGCAAACCCAGTTTGACCAACCACTGTACACCACAGTGTGGGCATGAGGCATTCATGCTGCATGCCTTGCTTCCTCTATTCCAGATGAGTCTCTCCCACAGCCCCTTTCTACCTAGCCTAAGTAACAGGCTGGAGCCATGATTTTACCAGGCCTTCCCTTTGCAAAGCTCTACATTTCAGTCACAGCGGGGAAGATCAGTTTTAGAAAGCTAATTAAAAAGAAAGGTGTTGGAAATTCTTAAATTAATGAAAGGCTGGCCAAGCATTTCTATGGTTTTTAATGTATAGCTGAAGAACTTAACTGACAGGTGAACAACATGGACCTAGCAGTGGGAAACTTGTTCCCATAACGTCCAATGGGTCCGTGGAATTAATTTCCACTGTATGCTACTGAGACCAGGGAAGAGCCTCCATTCAGGGACAGATGGGGCAACATTGCAAGAGTCTCAGTTATATTGAAAGATGGGAAAACAGCACTTTAGGTTTCTTTGGCCATAGTTAATATTGTTTGGTGCAGTTCATAGAATTATTCCAGTGTGCAGCTGATCCTACCTTTTCCCTCTACAGGGTTGTGTAACTTTTTCCCCCCAAATAGTTGTTAATAGCCACTTTTCAAAGTTGAAGGCTAAGATAATGATTGAGGAAGGCATGGTGTATATATCTTTCTAGGGAACAGCTTTTGAAAGCTTATTAAATAGTCCATTTGGGGAGAGATTGCTAATAAATCATCTGTTTGTTTCCTATTATCTTGATGGGATAATCAATTCCCTGAAATTATTTCTTTTTAGTTAAAGCAGCATTGGGCAGTTTTAGTTAAAATTAGATGCCAGTGTGATCTTATCACTGAATTTTAAGAGGCCAAAATTTGGCTAAAACTTTGAAGGCTGTTTCTGCTTCAGCAGCCAGACTGAAAATGAAAATGTTTTAGTTAAAAGATAGAGCTGCCTCCCAGATTCAAGTGCATTTGTCATGGGAGCTTAAGAAGGGGGGATGCAAATGGAATAAAACGCAGGAGTCGGGACTGTAATTCAGTTATTCTGCCTGTGCAGATTCCCTAAATTACAGTGCATACAGGAATGTGAAAAAGCATCAGTAATACTTCCCCCTAACCTTTTGAAAATTATTGGAAATCTCAAAGAATTACTTTAAAAATCAAACTTTTATAGCATACAGCTGCCTGGGGTCTGTAGGTGACAGTGGAAAAAGATAATGTTCGCCCAAACTCAGCACAACGAGAACAGTGTGACATTTTGGAAGGGAGATTGGGCACAAAAAGAAAAAAAAGAGTTTTATTCACCCCAGGGCATTGCATGGGCTGAGTGAGTGGTGGGGGAAAACAAGAGTCAAATCCACCAGGGGAAGGAGGTGCCATCCTCCCTTGTTGGATTGGGAAGCAGGTCTGATGCAGAGAGTTGATGTCCAGTACTAGGACACATGGAAGAGCTGGTGCTTCTTATTTTGGGGCAGTTTGGGAAGTGAGTCAGTCAGTTGACATTCATCAGGACCTGTAAGACCGGAAGCCGATTTTAATTAAGATAATCGTGGGGCAAGTGTGCACAAAACATCTGGTGCTGATACAGCCCAGCCTGAACCCTTGATTGTTTGGTCCTGCATTCATGCTCGGAGGCATCTAAATCGTGGAGTGCTCCAGGACGTGGCACAGAGGTGTAATATGGGACTGTGTGCTCACAGCCTGAGCTGGACACAGCACAGCCAACTTCAGCACAACTGCTGCCAGGCTTGGACTAGGAAATCTTGCTGGACCCAGGCTGGCTCAAATTTATAGCTTGGGTTAACCAGTGCAGTTGTAAAATGTGCCTAGTTCATGGATTCCACACTCAGAGGTCTTCTGCCTTCCTCACCCTCTTCTCTTGTCCCTGGTTCCTCAGAGCACTCCATGTTCTTGCCTCCCTGCTTTAGTTTTTCCTGCCTTATGTTTTATCCACAGCTCCCTGGAACAGAGCACCACAGCATACACTGAGCTGTGAAACAGAGGAAATGCAGTGCTTCAAAACGAGGTGAGGTGAGGAATAAATCCCACAAGTCATCTCAGCTGTGGGACTTCCCAACAGCTAACGCCTCTGGCTTAGCTCGGGGACCTGGAGACCACATTCTGTTACCTTTTCCTGGGAAACCTCTCCTGCTTCCTCTCCTAGACCAGTGCCTTACCTTCCAAACCATAAGGTATTTTGGCGTGAGATGATTTTGGTCTCTGCTGCTGACACATTCCAGGCTTTGAATGTGTAGCTCTGTTCATGGACACAACTTGGATCTGGTCGCCTAAAAGTTTGCCTGAAGTCATCAGTACATAGTTGAATGTGCTGCTTGAGGTGGAAATGCTCCAACAGGAAGAAAGGAAAGCAGGTTATACCCAGGATACTTTGCTGCCTATTTGGTAGGATGCCTACCTGCAAACTGGAATATATTATACATTCAGTCCTTGATAAGAGCTTTTTGGTTTCACCATCAAACCCCACAAAATCGATTCCTCGTAGCCCTAAGCTGTAAAACACCCCATTTCTGCACACATAGACTGTATATTAAAAAAAAATCTTAATAGAAAATGTTAATCCACAAAGAGAATTGAGTATTAAATGATATGATTCCCATTTAATATAGATAATTTTAACTTTGATGTCAACAGGAGGCTCTCAAACACTTGCCATACACACTCATGGGACATGGAGAATTAAGGACCAATATATCTAGTATGATCTGCAATTGAACATCTTATTTTCTTGAAGTGTTAATGGCAAGGTAAAGATTTTTTTGTTTTCTTATGTGCTTAACAGATACCAAACTTATAATGCAGCCAAATTACAGATTTTTATTTACAAATTTCAAATCCTCTCCTGTGAGACAATCAAAATGCCTGGATTGCCTACATGTTGCTGAGACAGAAATCTAAGCCAAAATACATCTGAATGAATCTGTAAATGTAAGAAAACCCTACAGATGTTTGAAAAGTATGTTTGAAAATCAAGTGTTGCCAAATATGATTTCAAAATCCACTTGGGCCAATAAAGAGGAGGAAGGAAAATTTATAGCAATTAGGGAGTCTAAACTTTTAGTGTTCTTGTAACAGTCTATGTTTGTTAAAAAACATCGAGAAAATGCCTTTCTACAACATTAATATTTTTTTCTATTTCTATGGAATATAGATATGTCATATGACGTATGATATCTAGTTTCCAAACTGAAAAGTTGAATTGCATGTTGGCTTCTTTAGGACATTTATTTTGAGGCTGCCTGTGTGAGTAGAGCCAAGCACGTGCTTCAGTGACTCACTGGTTTGTATCTGAAAGCAAAGGTGGAACAAACACTGGAAGGCAAGCACACATTTTTCCTCTTTTTATGCTATTACAGGAATCTCTGGTTAGGCTTTGAGACCCTTGGGTACAGAATCAGGAAGCCAAGGACTGCTCACTGTGAGGGAGTTAAGGATAAGGCCCAAGAAGAGGAATTTGTCTGTCGGAAGGTGGATGTCAAGCTGGGTACTCTGTATCCTGCTAATGTCATTGTTCTGTGGCAAATCTGCCTTACTGTAAATCACAGACTCTCAGAAGGGTTTAGGGTGAAGGGGATCTTAAATTAGACCATCGAGTTCCAACCCCCTGCCATGGGCAGGGACACCTTCCACTACCCCAGGGTGCTCCAAGCCCTGTTCAACCTGGCCTTGAAGACTTCCAGGGATGGGGCAGCCATAGCTTCTCTAGGCAACCTGTGCCAGGGCCTCACCACCCTCACAGTAAAGAACTCACCTAATATCTCATCTAAACCTGCTCTCTGTCAGTTTGAAGCTATTCTTCCTTGTCCTGTCACTCCATGCCCTTGTAAACAGTCTCTCTCAAATATTTCCACAGGCCTCCTTCAGGTACTGGAAGGCCACAACGAGGTCACCCCAAAGCTTTCTCTTTTCCAAGCTGAACAATCCCAATTTCCTTGGCCTTTTGAACCCCACAGGCAGGGATTGCAGGAGTAGCAGCTCTGCTGGGGAAGGCCTGAAGGTCATAGTGGACCTCAAACTGAATTTGAGGGAACCCTGCAGTCACTGCACGACAGAAAACAGGGGCTGAGGTGCCTTAGGAGGGGTGTGGCCAGCAATTATCAAAATTCATTATCTGTCTGTCTGTACTCAACTCTGGTGGGACCTCACCTGGAATACCATGACTGCTTTTGAGCCCCCTAGTTCAAGAGGGGTGTTCAGAAAGAAGAAAGGGTCCAGAGAAAACCACCTAAGCTGATGAGGAGTCTAAAACATCAGGCCTCCAAGGGGAGCTGAGGTTGTTCAGCCTGGGGAGGCAAAGGCTGAGGGTGAATCTAAGGCAGCTAGAGCCACATGAAGGGGAGTCACAAAGGTGATGGAGCCAAACCCTTCCCAACAAGGGGCAGCAGCCACAAGTTGTGGCTTGGGAAGTTCCCACTGGACATTAGGAAAAGGTCTTCCAGCATGAGGGTGGTGCAGCAGTGGGACAGGTCACCCAGGATGGCTGTAGGTGTTCCCTCCTCAGGAATTTATGGGATTTGGCTGAACAAAGCTGACCTGACAGTGCTGGTTGGTGCCCAACCATCCTACTGTGAGCAGAAAACTCCAGTGCTCCCCTCCACTGTGAACATCAGGTGTTTCTATCCCAACTGACCCCTCCATCCTTCTCCTGGGTTTAGTCTTGTGCTCCTTCACATCTGAACGTGCAACAGAAGTGCTTTCTGTGGCTGCTCTCTTCTTGCAGTTCACACTGAGCAGAAAAAATAGTGCTACACCCCTGCAATTATTTCCAGGTTTTCACTTAAAAAAAAAAAACGAACAAACCAGCAAATTTATATATTATATCAGCATTGGAAAGGTTAGAGACTTAATTTGGTTTTTTTTTTTTTTTTTGTGATATTAGATTTGCTGTTAGAAAATTAAGATCCTCTTGTAGCCGAAACACAGGAATTTGTCTATGTGTGTGGCTTGCTTGGAGCTGTTGCAGCAAATTCTTAAATACAGAGCAGCCAGAAAAATGCATTTCTTTCTTTTTTTTTCAATAGGCACTCCTACACTAATTTAAAAATAGTAAACTGGGGCAAGGTAAGTATCACAGAGCCTGATGTGAAAAAAATACATTAATAGAAAATAAGGAATAGAATATGTGATGAAGATTGACACTGCAAGTAAAAAGGGAAGAGGAAAAAAACCTAACAGAATAACAGAAGATGCGAAGTGATTAGGGAGCACCAAGAGAGATGGGAATGGAAAGTTGGTGACAGATGAGGCTGATAAGGCAAAGGGCCTAAAGGAATTCCTTGCCCCAGTAATCACAAAGGCAGCAGAAGACAATATCCCAGGAACTGGGATTTGTTTTCCTCAGGGAAGGAAGGAAAATGTCAAAAGGTTTTACTCTCGCACTGGAGTGGATAATAAGGCAATTAGTACTATTAAAAAGTTTTCAGAGCACCCAGACTGGAGTAATAAATCACATCCTAGGATTGTAAAGGGAGTGGGAGATGCTGGAAAGCTTTTGTGGGACAGTTGTGATAAGTTACTGGAATGGGAATTACTGGGGACTGGTGAGTGTTTAATGAAGTTTGGGCATTTACAGATCTCTAAGCTTGACTGCACTTGACCTCAGGAGAAACTAGACACTGGTGAGTCATGGCTCTGTAGATTTGTAAGTGGCAACATGAACATGTTATTAAAAATACATCATTTTAACATACATGCCACGGGAGAAGTATGTAATACAAATGATTTGGAGTCTGCTGCACAAAAGATTTATGCAAATAATCTCTATTAATAGAATTTCTCAGTGCAAATCCTTTCTTGTCAATAGGAGAAGAGCAATGGTGTGCTTGTGATTTACTTTTCCAAAAGGCTCCTGACACTTCTACAATTTCAAATGGTGTTTTTCTCTACATTAATATGAATTTGAGAGGGAGTAACTGCTAATCTTTTGCAAAGCTCTGTAAATATATGTGAACTATGCAGTTTCTCATCCACAGGTTGAATAAGAAGGGAGAGGAATACAAATTCTTCATATGCTATATCTACACACACCTCCTCTTGGTCTCTACACCTTTGTATTGCTTGATGCATTTTAGAAAGAAACATGATTCCTTTATAATATAGTTTAACTGCTGCCAATAAAATAAGAAGAAAATAAAAAATAAAAATAAAATAAAACAAAAATAAAATGAAAATAAAAATAACAGGCAAACTTCTGTGCATGGTATCGTGGGCTGGTTGAATCCTGTGTTACCCAGAGGAGTGAGATCTTGTTATCCCTGTCCATCCCAGAGACTGGAGTGCTGGGGGCTACAGGGTATGGACTAAGAGCCCAGAGTCATCCTACTCCCAGGCTGGAGCAGGCTGAGATGAAAAAGGTCTGAAGGAATAAGACCAGGCAGAGGGAAGGTCACGAGCTGCAGAGGGTGTTTCATTTACCTTCTCCTACAGCTG
Organism: Erpornis zantholeuca; assembly: GCA_013400515.1. NCBI lineage: Eukaryota > Metazoa > Chordata > Aves > Passeriformes > Timaliidae > Erpornis > Erpornis zantholeuca. The sequence goes on from VZTN01023771.1 coordinate 54,602, forward strand.
CATTTAGTTCCTTCCTTGGGGAGCACCACAGAGACCTCTGCTCAAGGGGGAAAAAAAGCAAATAGGGAAATGGGATGGAAAAATCTGAACCTTTTGAGAGGAGCAACCTCTGCAGAAAGCATTTGGGTAAGCCAGTCCACCTCCAGCTGGCAGGAGGAATCAGCTGCCAGATGATGCCAAAGAAAGGGTGGAAAAGATGTTTCCCAGAATGCTTCCACAGTGCTCACCAGCACCAGAAGCACACCTCTGACTGGGCTGGAAGAAGGAAACCAGTGAGGCAGGAGCTGTGGGAACATCAGCCTGTGTGGAACAATCACCACTGGGAAAATGAGAGGAGCGTTCAGGGTCACAAAGGCCTTCCCCATCTACAGTGGCCTCCCTGCCTGGGGCACTGACACAGCATCTGCCTGAGGGGCTTCTTCTCCAGGGCTTATGCAGGCCCAAATCCCAGGCAGAGGTCAGTGGGACATGATCATCCCTGCAGGGTGGCTGACAGACGCTCACAGATCCTGCAGTCCCCAAGTGGCTCCCGAGGCTGGGGGACCTGACAGGACCAAAGTGCAGCTGCACTGCAGAGGCCACAGAGCTGCCAGGGCCACCCTAGAGAGGACACCCAGAGCTGACCCGGGGGCAGGGCCCTGTCCTGCTCCCAGCTGAGGAGGAGCTCCCCTTCCCAGCTCCCCATGGACACCATGAAGGCATAGCTGAGTCCAGCTGGAATTATCCTGATGAGGGCCAGAAAATCTGGTACTGATTCCTTAAATGGCTACCTAGAAACAGACACTAGACAGGAATAAAGGAGGGATTTATTGGAAAGGCCTTCAGAGGTACACTCTGGCCTCCAGAGGCTCCTGCCTCAGTGCATCCCAACATGGACAATGACAGCTCACAAGTTCTTCCCACTTGGATCTCAGCATCAATTCCCCAAGCAGAAGCCAGGCAAGGATGGAATTTGCCCAAGCTTGCCCCCCTGTCCCCAAGATTGTGGTTGGCAGTTGTTGGGCCTAGGAGGGTCTGGGTGTCCTTGGAGAGCTGGAGAGGCTTTGTTGTGTGTGTGTGAGCATGAGAGAGCAGCACTGAACGAGCTCCAGGGAACTGCAGAGTGACACTGGGCAGGATTGGAAACAATATAAAAGTTAAAACCTAAGGCATCAGTAGGGAGCGAGTGAGTGGCTGTGTGAGCCCTTGTGTGCACCCAAGCAGGCACCATTCCCTGGGGTTTGTGCTCTGTGACCCACCCGAGCCCTTGCTTCACCTGGAGGTGTCAAGGTTAATTCCTGCTTCTCCACTCCAGGGAACATGGACAGGACACAGGCACACCCCTGGTGCTCTGCAGCAGCTTCTCTCCATGGGTGGGACAGGACCCCTGAGGCTGGCAAGGGCATCAGGAACTCAAAGCAGCTCCTGCACCTTTATCTCAAGGGATAAAAGGCATCCCAAAAAAGCTGGTTACACCTGTGCAGTGGGAGGTAACACCAAGAACATGACCTGATCATCCCTAAATTCTGAACAATCCCCAAAGAGCCTCACCTTTTTTGGTGTTGTTTTAAAGGATTCAATGTGCTTCCCTGCAGGTGTTTTCCCTCTTGAATCCTTAAGCTCTGCCACAAGCCTGTCTCAGTTTTCCCACCTCTGACAGTAATTGTACCTCTCTAATCTGTACAGTGACTTTCTGGAGGCTTTCTCGGGGCCTGACTTGTGGTTACAGAGCTGTGCTGTGCCAGAGCTGTGCCTTGGGTCCTTGGCATGCAGGCAGCTGAGCTCCCCAGGGAGAGAGGCTACAGAGACAGTGAGAAGAGCCCTGCACTGCCTGTGTTATGGTGTGGGTATTTTGGGAAAGACAACCAATCCTGTAAAACCATGCTTTGCTCCTCAGGTCACATAGATGGGCATTGCTCCAATCCTTATTGACTTGGGGGTGACAAGGCAGTGCCCACATCTGTCACCCATCATTTTTTCTGCTCCCAAGGAGCTATATGTCATGCAAAACTGGAGTTTGCTGAGTGAAATCTGAGCACAAGTATTTCTTCAAATTGCTAAAAGGGGTACCCATTCCTGTGCAACATATATTATTGTCAGTTTTGGGGTTGGGTTTCCTCCAGCCTGCTCAGCACTGGGAGACACACACACGGAGTCTTGTTTTCTCCTTGTCCCTTCAAGGCAATGAGCAGTGGCAAACTTGGCATCCCCAGACCCATTATCTAAACTGCAGCGGTGGTGTGATGCATCCACAGGGGTTGCCTGGCTTTTCAAAGGCTGCCAGCACTGCTCATGGATGAGCAGCAGTGCTGACTGATCCCAGATTTCAGAAAGAGCTCCTGTTCCTTGAAAAACAGGCTCCATTTTCCACAGAAGGCAAATGGAGTTTTGTGCAAGAAGTTTCTTTCTGAAGGGAAGAGAATACACACCTGGAGCCAAACACACACAGCTGAAGTAGCAGCATCAGTCCTACCCCAATGAGAAAATGCTGCTGAGTGACTTCCAAAATCAGTGTATTTTGGTTTTGTTGATTATTGGCACCACTTTTCCCAGTCTCCAGCCCTGTAAGAAGTAGGAAGTCTATTTTCCCAATCTCCAGCCTTGTAAGAAGTCGATTGTTATTACCCAGATTACCTAATGTAGCCTTCCATGGCTCAGCAATCAGTGACTTAGGCCCCTGCAAGTTCAGTAGGGCCATCAGAGGCACCGGTCTCTTAAAGCCTCCAAGCATTTTTGTTGGAACAAAACTGCAAACTTTTATCTCACTAAAAGAATTTACAGATTGCACACAACACTGATAAATGAGAGTATCAATTTGATGTCTGACAGGTCACCTCCCAAAGGGCTAAAACCTTTGTTCACAGGGGGATAGAGATGGTTTTCAAATGGTCATTCCTGTCTCTTTCTTTTATGAAAACTGCCCATTTTGTGGCCAAGTGGTACAAAAGAAAAATCATTTGGAAGAATGATTTTAAAGGCAAAATCAGGTTCTCAGAAAATCTGTTTCCCAGTCCTCTAGCAGGTACAAGGTTGTTATAAAGACGATTATCATCAACTGCTCATCATGTCCATCAAAACAAGGACAAGAACAAATCAGCTTTGAAGTAAAGAAGATTTAGGATAGGGAATACAGAAAACTTCCTAATGATGGGAATCATGCAGCACTGGAAGACATAACGCAGTCTATATACCCATGACTAAAATTTGTATTGTTGCACAGAGGGATTTAAATCACAATGACATAAGAACAATTAATCCTGGCATCTGCTATATTTGTAACTGGAATGTTGGAATGTTTTTTCAGTTTTCTTTTTTTTTTTAGATTCTGTATTAGTATTGATATGCCAATGAGTTGTTTAAAACAATGAGTGGCATTTGCAGTATCTTCCTGTGATCTAGAAAATAGGTAGGGGAGCAACACTTGAAGGAGACACAAAGTTCTCACTTAGGCTATGCCAACGGAGAGAAAAGAATTCCCAGAAGTTTCGTCCAGGCTGAGCACAAAGGCAGTGGGACAATAAAACTGTGTTGGTGCTCATCTATGCAAAATCATGTCCAGCAGATGGAGTGACCTGAGGGCCTTTGCACAGTGCTTGGTCCTAAATCACAGACAGCAAAGCTGGGGAAGGACTGAGGCATTCACCTGGAAGCTCAGTGTAAAGCAGGGATATCACATCACAAATGGGATGCTGGGGGGCGTTTGGAGTGGGGTAGAAAATAGGTTCAATATTGTGACACTTCAGTGCCATTAAGGTTTAGTGATTCCCCTGGAATACTGTACCTGGTTCTGCTCAGCCTAATGCTCTGCAGAGACCTGCTCAGAAGAGCTGGTTTAGCTTAAGGAGCTTACTTGGATCTCTCTGCAGACAGGAACGAGCTTTGGCTCCCCCCTAGGAGGTATTTAAAGGATCTCATGGTAGGTGACTGTTCAGCATCCTTCAGAACAAACAGGTTTTCTCCCTTTAAACAGAGGCAACCCTTTTTCTATCAAAAGACAGGAATGTAAGGCATGATTAATGAAAATTGTGAGAGAAGCTGGGAAAAAAAAAAACCAAATGAAAACTGAGGAAGCTGATTTACACAAGCAGCAATCAGAACTATGCAAGCTAAGGAAGACAAGAGCAGGTGGCCTGGCACTTCTGACTTTTTAATAGTAAGACAGCAAAACCCCTGAATGACACAGAGAAGCAGGGGATGAGAAGCAAGGAGGGCTGTTCCACACAATGAGAGGGTGAAGCTTCACTGCCTTGACAGCCTTGCAGGATTAAACAAAATATCATCATCTCCTCAACTGACAGGAAAATCAGCTTCTGTGCTGGAAGCACTGAAACCCAAGGCTTGGGTTGCTGCACTTCAGATTATGACTGCACTTAATGTAGAATCTGAATTCTCTTATTTACTCTTCTTTTTTTTAAGCAAGCAGTTTAATCACCGGTTACTCCCTTACATGGCTTCTGTGTTTCTCCCTGAGCACTCTGGCCCAGCTACCTTTAGAGACAAAATATCCTAATCCTCTGGATCATTACCTGTGATGTCCTCATCATCTCTGAGTGAGACTGCAGTTGCCAGCTGTGCAGAAGGAAAAGGGACCACAGGGACAAACCTGAATGTGCACCTTGGAGCAAATGATGAGACAGATTGCCATGAGTGAAAGGCCACCTGTCCCCTCCCTTTTCCAGTGAGGTTCCAGCCAGGCCATTACTGCAGAGACACATCAAAATATCTTGGGTGAGAAACAGTGCATACACTCATTTACAACATCCCACCTGGGATGGATCAGCTGGATCTAAGCTATACCTGGCAGAAATCTCTCTAACCTGTTGGTACAATAACTGGAAGATGAGGCTGCTCAGAGGTGTGATGCTCTTCTTCACCATCCTCATCATTAGAGCATTTTTATGGTGCAGCTGGATCACTTTTCATCACATCTTATCCACCACAGCCACTAAACACAGAAAAGAATCACAGTTCCAGATACTACATGCAAAAAGCCCAAGGTTTAAAGTATCTTCCCCCACATTCACTACCCCCCCAAAGCATTGGTCCAACCATCCAGGATGCAGAACCACATCAAAATGCTGCCAGTGCTGGGAAGGCTGTCTCCCTCTTAACTGCAAAACTTCAGGAACCTTCTCCTTGGCCATACCATTTCCTGCTGTTTGACTTAGAAACACAGGATGCTCACAGCCATACTACAAACAATCCCACCACCCCAGATCCTTCCCTACCTACTGCACATCCTCTTTTAAAAGGGCCACAATTGCTCCCAGTTGTGAGAGCACACCCATCACTCACCTCTCTCCCTCCCCAGCTCCCTTCATCTCAGATGGTCCCTGTATTTTATAGCTATTCCAGATCCCACAGCCTCCAGCACAGGCACCTGCATAAGCACTGGCAAACCAGAGAGGATCTCACATTTTGTCTGTTTGAAAGCTCCCTCCAAACCTATTTGTCTGCCCATTCCCCTTGGCTCACAGCACACACCCACACATGTCCTTGTGTGTGGCCCACGTTGTTCCTCTTGTACCTACAACACCTGTTTTGCCTTGTCATAGAAGGAAATTGGGTGGATTTTGCAAAAAGGAAAATCATATCAAGCCTCATCTAATTTTTAAACTGCATGGAACTAGGAATGACCCTATTGGTTTAGGGGTTTTAGCAGGAAACATAGGGGTGGTGATTGTTTCTAATTCCCTGGCTCCACAATTCCCTGCCTCAGCTTTTAACAGAGCACAATATTTGTCCCTTTCTAGTCTTTTTCAAAATAGGCACTAAGCTTTCTGAGCTTCTCAACATCATCTGCCAATTTCCCTACCCATGGAGTAATTCTTCCCTTGTTTTCCCTTTTTGTTACTATAAAAATATACCCTTAAAATGCCTTATTAGTATAAGCAAAGAATAGGAAAAGTATTTTATTTTGTGCTTTAGACTTTCTGATTTTGTCTCTGTATGCTCATGCTGAGGTTTTTTTTTTTTTTTTACATTCATTTTTAGATATTTGACCTAGTTTCTATGTTCTATACTCTCCCTTCTTGCACTTGAGATCATAGAGGAGCTTGTGATTTCCTAGATATCTCCTACTGCATTTTCTATCCTTTCTACACACTAGGATATTTTGTGATGCTGCCACTACAGTAGTTTATTTATTTTTTTATTTTTATTTCTAATGAACCATCAACTCATTCGGGAACTCTTTTTTTCCATGGATTTGATTCCCAAGGGAATTTATCCTCTGTATTAAGCCTGCTGCCTTCAAGTCCTTTGCCTTCAGGTTGATGTTATCCTCCCTGCATTCCCTGAGGCTTACAAATCCTGTAACTCTCTCACCAACATCATTCTCCTCTTGCACACTCCTGATTTGTTCCTCTCCCATGGTAGGAACTCCAGAACTCCAGGATCCGCACCAGGGAAGCTGCTTTCTAAACTGCTGCCTGGCAAAATCCTGGTGACACTCACCAAGGGCCATGCCCTACTTCTTCATGTCCCTCAGGACTATGAGGGTGGTAAAAGACCCCCTCAAACAATTAGCTCTGTTTCTTTGTTGAGTTTTCTTTTAAAAATCACTCTGCTATCTGCTCAAGAGTGAGTCTCCCCTCTCTGAATTTCTTAGGAGCAAGAGGCAGAATGGATGTGATTTTTTTTACCACATCATTTCCTGCTAGTGTTTAGAGATTGGGTTTATCGTGCTCCACACTCTTTGTCTGAGAAAGGGTGTGTGTATCTGCTTTTCCTTTGCCAGTTCCTATTTCTCCATTTCAGTTCACTGCTTTCCATTTCTCCCCACTGCCCACAGCCTATGCAGACCCTGCAGAGCATCCAGGAGGGAGGGGAGGGCAGAGCCCTGGCAGTGGCTGACCCTTCCCTGCTTGTGAGACACCAGAGTTGCACAGAGCAGTAAGTGCCTCTTCACAGGCAAGACCTCTAAGGGAGATTATTTCACCTTTCCAAAGAGTCACATAAATAAGGCAGTAAAATTTTGCCCAAATCAGCAGCCATGACTTCACTATCAGGACCACTTTATTTCCCATTTCTTTAATAGGCAGCTTTTCTTCTTGAACACAGACCACTTAAAATTTGTTGCTGAGATCACGGTGGATCACTCAGTTCAGTCTGATTTGATCTTGTCATCTTCACTATGAACTGTCCCTACAATTTGAAACAGAAACATCACAGCTACATTAAATACCAATAAAATTATGTGCAAATACAAAGATTAACTCATTCTAACTTGATTTTTCACAGCATGATCCTGTCTTCCTCATCCACATAAAAATTATTCATCCGCAAAAGGCCCTTGAGCATAGCATGACATTTACAGCATCTCTGAGTGTTTCTTGTTTGTTTCTCATAAATTTCCTTTGGTAATAACTTAGTCACTCAGCAACACTCTACAGCACACACATATATTACATGATTATCTCATATTTTATACAACACACGTTAAAGTAATTAATTTTCCCTGGCAAATGTCATACCAGTTAGTTCATCGTTAGGAGCCAAATATTTGTGCAACCATTTGTTACAAATATATGCACAACCACACAACACTTCAGCTCCCTGGTATTTATTAAGTGTAATTTAAAGGGACATTGTCGAGGTTGTTACAGTCTCAACTTTCAGGGTAGTTTTTGTTCCAGTTGAAATTCCCTTATATATTGAACCTCAACTCATTTATTTATTTGTGAGCTAACCTTGCTACAGCATTTAGCACACAAAAATATATATGATCTTGCTGTGGTGTGGAACGTGCTGGTGACCAGCAAATGTCTGTCACGGCAGAAGGGTTTCTTCTCTCATTTAAACCTTCTTTATCCTTTCATTGACAAGATCTGGAGTTTGCCCCAATCTTTAAGGTAGAAATATAGCAAAATAGGTGCCTCGTTCATAAAAAGAACTGATTTTAATCACAAGCTCAGAATGAACTCCAGGTGAAGAGATTTCTTTCTGTGCTATCACAGGTTGCCTCCAAACAAAGAGACAAAACCTCACCAGGACAGCAGCTCGGATTTCAATGGATGGAAGGCAAGTTAGCCATGAAGCATGAGGATCAGTTGCCTTGAAAAATACATTTTAAGGGCACGAAACCACCTCTGATAGATAGTGAAGTCTGCTTCTCCCATCCCTGAAATTAGGTCTTACCCATACTCCTCACACACTGATACAAAAGCAAAGCCCTTCAAAGTGCATTTAGAGAGAGGAAGAGCAGCAGTGGAGCCGTGCAGAGAGAAATTGTGCTCAGAGACTCGGCAGGCTGAGCCAGACGTCTCCATTCAAGCTAACAGCCCAATAAAACCTATTCCCTGCAGATCACTTATTCTTCAGCACGTTCAATCAACAGGTTTGGAAAGGAGGACCTGAAAATTTTCTCACTTATTTTGGCCTTCTATGAGAAAAGCAGCAGTGAAGAAAAGAAGCAGAACAAGTGGGAATGAGAAGGGGCAGGAGGAAGCGCAAACATAAGAAAGCAGAAAGGTAGGGGAAAGAAATATTGAGAAGAAATGTTGAGAAGACATAGCAGAGGAAAGCAGAGATGAGAGTGACTGGAGCACTGCAGAACATGGGTGAGAGAGAGAGCTTTCATGTTATTGTGCATTGCTACCTTTTATTGAGGGGAGATGCACTCAGACTGGAATAGGCAGAGAGGAAAGCAGAGCTGGGAGCTCAGGAGAAACATGAACTATCACACAGGCAGTGTGCCAAAAAGTCTGGTTCACTAAGCTTGGCCGAAAGCTGAAGGGAGTTGTGATTGCTATCTGCCATTATGTAAGGAGAAGGCATTGGATGGCAAAAAGAAGATACATTATTCAAAGAACAATGCCAAAACAAGGATCAAAAGGATCTGTTTCAAGAATGCCCTTAGGCTGGAAGTTAGAATAAAATCCTAATCATCAAAGGAATTAGGTTTGGGGGAAACCTCAATTCCTAGCCTATTCATTATTGACTGATTTCAGCCAGTTTTGAGAAGCTGGTATTGACCAAGACTTTTGATCCATACAGACGACCCAGCTATCATTGAGACAGATCTTGATCAAGAAACAATTTCTGGTGTAGTGCCTGCAATTGCCAATGTCTTGGTCTCTGTGACAGAGGGGATTACTGTCACTGCTGTTCTGCTATTATCCTGGCAGGCTTCACCAGTTTTGAGACCACTGCTTGGAAACCCAAAATGCACTTGCTGCTTTCATAACTTATACTGCCTTAATTTTTTTCCTATGGACAATGAGCTATCATATTTGAAGCAGAATGGATGAATTCTCAAAGCAGCTTTGATCTGTCCTAGATCCTCAAAGCAGTCTGCAAGAATAGCTTGAAAGCTTTTTATTTAAAATCAGTGACATTTCCTCCCCTCTCATTTTGATTGAAATAGATGCTGAATGCAGGGCAAATTGTACTGTAAGCTTGATCGTGAAAGCAAGTATAATTCTAAACCAGCATTGATCAATAGCAGTTTCTGGTAATAGACTAAAATCTATCTATCTCTCTCTTTATTGCCATGGGAACTTTAAATATTGTTGGTGTTTGGTTTTTTTGGAGGGGCAGTTGTTGTTTCTTTTTGGTTTTTTGGTTTTTTGTTTGGTTTGTCAGATTTTTTGTTGTTCTTTTTGTTTTTCTTTTATCCATCAGCTGCAAAGATGAAGTTTGAAAATGGAGGATGGGATAAGAGGGAGGAATTGATCAGACAGCCTCAGCTGATGGCATATCCTCAAGGCAACTTGTAAGACTTGGGGAAACTCTGACAGAATTTTCCTAGGCAGAAGGGAACAGACTGGTAGGTCTGGCTGAACAGAGCCAGGACTGGAGTTTCTTAGGGGGTTGTAGTGCCTCCTTGGCTGGATGAGAGAGCTTTGATAATGGGCATGGAGAGTCAGGCCATTGGCAAGTTACACTCCTGGTGGAAAGGAGGGAAAAGCAGCATGAGAGGAAAGCCAAGAAATGCTTGTGACCTGCATGAGTTCAGTCCCATCGACATCCCAAACAGGTCAGGAGTGAAGGAAGGAGAATAAGTACAGCCAGGAGGGTAAGAGCTGCCTCTCTCCTTAATTGTGCCCATGAGTGCAGCTCCCCATTCATTCTGCAGTGTCTGACAGGGGTCTGGGTGCTGCACTTGAGTGACAGCAGCATTTCCCTGACTATCATGGGACTGTCTGGGGGTGGTTGCCCTGTTGGGCTGTGAGAGTCACTGTGCCTCCCTGCCTCGGGGGCTTTGTGTTCCCAAGTGATTTGTCTTCACCCTAAAAGTGATGTTATCTGGAGGGAGGATGTCGTGCTTGGCTCTTGCAGATGTGACACTGCTTGGCCCTTGCAGAGGTGACACACAGCTGGGAGGCCTCAGCTGCACTTTGTCGTGTGGTTACGTTGCTGCCAAGCTCCATGTTCGTACTCCATTCCCATCAGTGTTAGGTGTGTTACAAGTTTTTCCAACTCTTCCCAGCAACTGCTGCATGTTGTATTAAATGCATGTCTATAGCTTAATTGAGAAAAAAAATCTGCATTCCACTCTGAATTAAATTAGAGGCTTTTCTGTCAGGTTCATTTTACCAGTGTGCCTGCATCTCAAATCAGCCCACATAAGGAGGATGAAGAGGAACCAAACAGCTACTCCCTGCTGCAGATCTCACTGAATATATGCAGCGGGGGCAACACAAAAGTATCTACCAGGCCCAGAATACTTCTCTTTTCATGTACTTTCAGAGGTGTGGGGGGCACAGGAAAGCAGCCCCTCATAATCTCTCTGACTTCCATGACACGGAAGTCAGGCTGATTACAAATACCCCCTGAGAAGGAGCTCACATCTTATGTAAAAGAGCTGGGTATCAGATGAGTAGGAACTTCAAAACACTTCAAACGAGTGCAGCAAAGTGAAACTTGCTCACTGAGCTTGTTCTGTGAGGCAGAGCAGTTCTTCCATCAAGTTTCCAGAGCTGAGGAGTTTGTGAGATGAGGTGATGGGGTGGGGACTCAAGGGCAGGAAAACCAGCCTGTTGCAGGGCTCCCCCACAGGCTGAGCCAGGGAAGCAGCACTTATGGGGACACTGTGCCTCCACCCCTCATCCCTGCCCAATGCCTCTGTCCCCAAAGGGAAGGGCACATCTCATTGAGGGGCTCATGTGCAAATGTGCCTTGGTGGAGCAGGCTGAATTGGAGAAACTGGCCATGGAAAAGTCATTCCAGCTAAGGAAATCTCCCAATGACACCCAAATGGCTCTAGCTATTCTTCTGTTCTCTTCTCCCCCACAGCATCACCAGTAGGAAAAGGTTATGAGATGTGGAAATTCACACTTTCCACTTTGCCTTGCTGGGGCAGGAGGCAGCTGCAGCAATAACACTCCAAGTATCCATGTGGTACGTGGCCAGCACAGATCCGTGGCCACAAAGGTGCCAGATTTTCCCCGTGTGGGTTGTCTGGAGCACTCCACACCTGCAGCCCAACACTCTGGTCTCACCATTGCTTTCTGGCCACTGAAGAATTATCTTCATGGGCCATGTGTTCATTTACAGAATACATGTGAAAAGAATGAATGAAAAGAAAACGAAATGAGGTAATAAAAGACATGGGAAAACACAAGGAATAACTTCTAGGACTGTTCATTGATGGTAGCAACTGACCCACAGTGCACCACAATGAACAGCCACCTTGGGGTTTGCCCTCCTTCCCCCACCGTGAGCTGGACACAGGCAGGGCTGTGTTTGATTCCCCTCATCCAATCCCCTATATGACTTCTGCAATGCCTCTTCAATATTTTTCTAAGACAGGCTTGAGGTAGAGGGTATTAATAAGTAGTAATTTTCTGTTGTTAACTTCTGGTACCTAATTAAGTGCATGCCACATTGGTTCAGGTTTTAGTGTGCTGTATGATGATCCATGTGGGGTCATAATTCACTTTAAACTGGGAAGCCTGGGAACAATCTGATTTTGGGCAGCCCAGCCTTAACGTGGCCTGTAAAACCAGTCCCAGGAAAAGGATGAAGTCACGAATATGACAGAAGCAGAGACATGTCTTCACAGAGACGCAACACTAAATTATGCTGATTTTAGTCAAACCTTCCTGGTCTCCTCTTCTTGCTAAATTTTCCTATTCTAGACTGACATGGCTTCATCAGACCTCGCCTTCCACTCAGACTAATGGACTAAGCCTGGAGCCAGCAGCATTTGGTCAGAGTGGAAGCCAGTATTATTTTTTTTCAAATTAAGCCTCTTTGGAAAGTTTTGGCTGGCTCAGTTTACAATTTGTACTACTCATTTCAAGTTTGCCAGAAAAACTCAATCCCAACACAAAGAGAGTAGAATAGCTGTCTTTTTATCACAAAACCAGTGTTTTCCATGTTTCCTGCAGCTTTAGCTTCCCTCCTGCTTTCTCCCTCCTTTGAACTGTACAACTAATGCAGTCCTGTGTACATCCACCACTATCATCTGCAGAGTAGTCAGAACACACAGTTAATTTTCTACTGCCAACTGCCTACTGTTGTTGTCATTAACAATCTTCATTTAATAAAAAGCTTTTATCAAAATTGGTTTTCCTGCAGTACTTTCATTTTTCCCAGAAAAGACATTAAAATTAATTTGTTTTCACTCGGTCTGTACTACTGAGTGAATAAAGCAAGGAACAAAAAAGATAAACATGTGAGAGAAACCCCAAAGAGAAGGTAATGCAGAAAGAAGCAATTGTGTTCTAAAGTAGATTATACTCTTTTTTTTTTTTTTTCATTTGAAGGAAAACAAAATGATTGAAGACTGGGAGAAAACATCAAATTGCAGTGGTGGATTGGTGCACAAGGAAGATGCTCCCCTTCTCCACAGCTCCCTGTGTCTTCTTCACTTGGGGAGGCAGAGGTGCAGAAAGGGTTTAGGACCTTAGGGTTTAGGAACAATTCACAGGATTTTCTGCTGGAAATGCACTGAACTCTACTGATACTCTGCATTTCACTGACCTTCCTCCAGCAGGGCTGCTGTTTGCTTTGCATGTTTTTCACATGCAGCCTCTGCCCATACTGCCTGAAACCTTGGAGCAGCAGTTTGTTATCAATATCAGAGGGAATATTAAGATATTTCAATCTTAATTGCATCCTGTTATGCAATGGCCACAAAAACGAAACAGAAGATCAGGAGATACCAATTCCTTCCTTCCTTCCTTCCTTCCTATCTGGCAAAAAAAAAAAAAAAAAAAAAGAAAAAAAAAAAAACGAGAACAACAAATCAACCCCAAAATAATTTTCCCTGAACTGACAGTTTCAGAAATTGGAACATTTTTGGCTGAATTCCAATTCATAGAGCAAATTCTGCACAAGTGCTCCCAGGGGACCGAACAGGGAGTTCCTCCCAGGCTTGCTCAGACTGAACACATTGCCCATGTGGTTCCATGAGCTGCTGTTTGAGGAAGGAGGGATGACATGTCATGGGAATTTCATGGTCTGATGCATCATAGAGTATAAAATATGGCAGGGGAGATCCACTCCATCAATGAGAATAAGGACATTCAGCAGCTGAAGTAGAGCTCCTCTGAGACAGGGTGATAGCAGACCAGAATTGGAATATTTCAGTTTAAGCAATTTTACCCATAAACTAAATTTTCTGTAAAAAACAGTTCTAATTAAAAAAAACCCCTATATTAATGAACAGCTTTATGTAAAATGGAGGAACATAACATAGCATGCTTGCTGTTCTCTGGAATTGGCTTTGGAAGTGATCTGGAATGCATCCTCCCTTATTAACAAGGAAAATGTTACTTCCATTAAAGAAAGAAACAACCCTTCCCCCCCGCCAGCCATCCGTGAGAAACTCTCACTGTATTTTCTGTTTGAAATTTAAATTTTTGCATAATACCACCCACTGTACAAAATGAATGTGATTAAGATGATGGTTCCTCTAATTTTCAATTAAAATATATTTTAAATGTTTACCTTTCCACAATAAATGCAAATGCAGATGTGTAGTACAGTGCTGGGAACCCAGAAGGTGGAAACCCACTGACCCAGTTTTGCCATCCCGGTGGACTAAAATGCAAAAAAACCAAACAAAAAGCTGTAAAAGCATCCTACCTCCCCCTCCCCAAGCCACAGAGGGCCCCAGAGTAAAATGTGCTGCGTAAAAGTCACAGAACGAAAAACATAAAAAATTAATTGGTGCAGAAAATGGCAAATGGGGTGGGATTTGCCCCATCTGAGATCCCAATTGCAGAGGTACTTGGGGGGCACAAGGCCCAGAGAGGTCACTGCTCCTCACCAGGTGGGAGAGAGAAAGGGGACAAGGCAAAGCTTTGGGTCTAAGGTAAATTTTCACAGAATCAATGAGGTTGGGAAAGACCTCTGAGATCATCGAGTCCAACCCATGACAGATGACCACCGTGTCACCCAGACCATGGCACTGAGTGCCACGTCCAGCCTTTCCTTCAACACCTCCAAGGACAGGGACTCCATCCCCTCCCTGGGCAGCCCATTCCGATGTCTAATCAGCCTTTTTGGTGAAGAAACTCCTCCTGATGTCCAACCTAAACCTCCCCTGGAGCAGCTTTAGCCTGTGTCCTCTCCTCCTGTCACTTGTTGCCTCGGAGAAGAGCCCAATCCCCACCTGGCCACAACCTCCTTTCAGGGAGCTGTAGGGAGCAATAAGGGCCCCCCTGAGCCACCTTTTCTCCAAGTGTTGAGAGACTCATGATGAAAACGGCCATTAATCCCAAAAAACTGAAGAAATGGATATAGTGTTGGAATTAGTATGTATTTAGCATTCAGTAAATGATGATGTATAATAAATACCATAGAAATATACGTTACATACTTTTAATATATTATACTATATATTTATATATTGCATATATATTACGGTATGTTTATATAATACAAATAATATGTAATATATAATATTTAGACATAATTCTATATTTAGACACATTAATTAATTAAATATATAAAAATAATAATGAATTTATTTCTACTTCACTATTGCTGACTCCAGGCCCACTCTGCCTCACCCCCCACACTCGGTGGGGCCGGGGCTGCTGCGGAGGAAAGCTGGGACCTGCTTGCATCCCCCCGGGATGTATCCTGGGATGAGCGGCTCGGGATGGAGCAGCTTGGGATGGAGCAGTTTGGGATGGGGCAGTCTGTGATGAGTGGTTTGGGATGGAGTGGTGAGGGATGGAGCAGACNGATGAGCGGTTTGGGATGGAGCAGTTCGGGATGCAGCAGTTTGGGATGGGGCGGGCTGTGATGGAGCGGGTCGGGAAGGAGCGGGTCGGGAAGGAGAGGGTCGGGAAGGAGAGGTTCGGGATGGAGAGGGTCGGGAAGGAGAGGGTCGGGAAGGAGAGGTTCGGGATGGAGAGGGTCGGGAAGGAGAGGTTCGGGAAGGAGAGGGTCGGGAAGGAGAGGTTCGGGAAGGAGCGGGTCGGGAA